>JAWNNO010004191.1:0-108938 GCA_035044985.1 Lordiphosa fenestrarum
AATGTTCAAAACTATGTAGATCTTCTAAATACCATAGTTATAAATCCCAACGAAAGCTACCTTACGAATAGACCAGTCTCGGATATAATAAAAGATTTTTAAAATCAAAAAAGCCCCTGGCCTGGATAATATTAATAATCTATGCCTAAAAGCTCTACCTCGTAGCGGTATCCGCTTCTTGACAGCGATTATTAACGCAAGTCTCCCGACTTGGTTATTCACAAGAACTCGAAGTTGTCGCAATTAGAAAGCCAAATAAACCTCCCGAGTCCACTTCCTCGTACCGGCCTATTAGCCTTTTTGTCTGCAGTCAGCAAAATATTAGAAAAAATTTTGAAAGAAAAGATTTTATTTTTTGTTGACAATGCCGAGATACTTCCCAACGAGCAGTTCGGATTTCGTAAGGAACACAGCACATCCCCGCTAGTCCGAATAAAAAAGATTGTCAAAAAATTTTAATGGAATGGTACGATGGACATTAAATCGGCTTTCGACTCTGTATGGCACAACGGACTCATCTTTAAGATGTCAGTCCTTAATTTCCCTACGGAACTAATCAAAATAACCCAAAGTTATCTAACAAATCGGTCTTTCTCTGTGTACATTGGAAGTGCTCATTCTGTGCCTTTAGAGATCCCAGCAGGATGCCCCCAGGGGTCCTGCCTCTCCCCCCTTCTTTATAACATCTATACCTCTGACTTTCCGAACCTAATCGGCTGTACTGCTTCCATATTTGCTGACGATACAGCAATAATCACCTCAGGGCTGTTGCCAGCAGATATTACACGAAACTTGCAGGAGGCATTTCATACCATTCAATGCTTTTTCACAAGATGGAAAATTCAGGTCAACCCTGACAAAACCCAAGCAATATACTTCTCCAGAAAAAGATTGCCCAGATATCTCCCAGATAGTCCCATAGAGCTGGATGGCACCGACATTCCCTGGGATAAAAAGCTTCGCTACCTAGGAGTCATGTTAGACTCAAAAGTCAATTTTAAGGACCATGTAGGATATACCATTGACAGATAAATTCCCTCATCAGAATTATATCCATTCATCAATAGGAACTCTCGGTTACTTAAAACAAGTTATACCCTGTTCCTAGTAGATTTTCCAGGCAGTATTGTTTATGACCCAGTGTGGTGGGATGATGCCAAGGAAGCTTAAATATCATTTTTAAAATCTTATTTTGGGCTGTTTGTAGCCTATTAATATGACACTTGGCAACATCCGACCACACTGGGGCTCCATGAAACAATACTGCCTGGAAAATCGACCGGAACAGGTATAACTTGTTTTCAATAGATAACCGAGAGTTCCTATTGATGAATGGATATAGAATTCTAATGAGGGAATTTATTCTATCAATGGTATATCCTACATGGTCCTTAAAATTGATTTTTGAGTCTAACATGACTCCTAGGTAGCGAAGCTTTTTATCCCAGGGAATGTCGGTGCCATCCAGCTCTATGGGACTATCTGGGAGATATCTGGGCAATCTTTTTCTGGAGAAGTATATTGCTTGGGTTTTGTCAGGGTTGACCTGAATTTTCCATCTTGTGAAAAAGCATTGAATGGTATCAAATACCTCCTGCAAGTTTCGTGTAATATCTGCTGGCAATAGCCCTGAGGTGAATATTGCTGTATCGTCAGCAAATATGGAAGCAGTACAGCCGATTAGGTTCGGAAAGTCAGAGGTATAGATGTTATAAAGAAGGGGGGAGAGGCAGGACCCCTGGGGGCATCCTGCTGGGATCTCTAAAGGCACAGAATGAGCACTTCCAATGTACACAGAGAAAGACCGATTTGTTAGGTAACTTTGGGTTATTTTGATTAGTTCCGTAGGGAAATTAAGGACTGACATCTTAAAGATGATTCCGTTGTGCCATACAGAGTCGAAAGCCGATTTAATGTCCATCAGTACCATTCCAATTGAGTTCTTCTCATTAAAATTATTTTTGACAATCTTTTTGATTCGGACTAGCGGGTGGATTGTGCTGTGTTCCTTACGGAATCCGAACTGCTCGTTAGGAAGTATCTCGGCATTGTCAACAAAAGATAAAATCTTTTCTTTTAAAATTTTTTCTAATATTTTGCTGACTGCAGACAAAAGGCTAATAGGCCGGTACGAGGAAGTGAACTCGGGAGGTTTATTTGGCTTTCTAATTGCGACAACTTTGGATAATTTCCAGACTTGTGGAAAATAACCAAGTCGGAGACTTGCGTTAATAATCGCTTCAAGAAGCGGATACCGCTACGAGGTAGAGCTTTTAGGCATAGATTGTTAATATTATCCAGGCCAGGGGCTTTTTTGATTTTAAAACTTTTTATTATATCCGAGACTGCTCTACTATTCGTAAGGTAGCTTTCGTTGGGATTTATAACTATGGTATTTAGAAGATCTACATAGTTTTGAACATTAAATTCAGTATCAGGGAATTTTTGTTCTGGAGTGGAACAGAGAACTGTTCCAACAGCCAGAGTAGGGATGCTAGTGGGCTTTTTCCTTATTATTTTGGCTACTTTCCAAAAAGGAGAGGAGCCTTTGTCTACAGTGGACAGGAAGGCGTTCCACGACTTGTTACGGTGAGCTTCTATTGCTGTACTTATACTGCGGTTTAGCCCTTTAAATGCCGCAAGGTGAGCTATATTCCTGGACCTTCGCCAATTACGACGGTAGCTATTTCTACGCGTTATTAATAGTTTTATATGAGCCGTTAGCGGCTTCGTGTTGAGCTGGGTTCTTACTTTAGGGATACAACGATCCTTAGCCTCATTGATTTCTCTCGTAAATTTCTCTATAAAGGAATCGATCTGCACTGATTGAGTAATGGTCTCTTGGGGGACTGGTTGCAAATTTTGGCTAAGATGAGCGGCGTAAAGCGTCCAGTTAGCTCTCTTATAGTCGAATCTAAAGGTTTCTTCTATTATGGGCTGTTTGTGGAATTCAATCTTAACAGGCAGGTGGTCCGAACTTAACTGGTTTAATACTGTGGCCTGAATTAGTAGTTGTGAGCAGTTAGAGAGAAAAATATCCAGAGTGGAGGCTTGACACCTAGAGCTGGCAGGGACTAAAGTATGGCTGGCGGGGTAGGACATATTAATTTATCGTGCAAAATGTTTCCCCAACAGTTTGCGCGACTGCAACCCCAATCACGGTGTCTGCAGTTAAAGTTGTAATGTCCCCCGGTAACCTACTAAAAGGTTCACCTGCTATCGAGGCAACGCCATCGAGTGGGTAGAGGAAGAAGGGGTTTGTGCACTATGCATCGCTCTATGCTTGCTCGTCGGAGGTCGGGGTTCTTTCCTTTTCCTACATACCCTTAGCACATTAACATAATAAAATAAAGTGCACATAACAGAAACTACTCAAAAATGTCAAATATCAAAATAATACAGGAACTCCAAAAGTACGGAACAATTTGACCCGACACAGTATTAAGAATTCGCGCTGACGGTTTTAATATTAGTTCTTCCTGGGGTATGAACCAGCTGTAGTTGTTCATACGCTCATCTTCACCCACCCTACCATGGCAATTCGCGGAGACTACTATATAAATTGCCCCTATTTCAATTATAGAAGAACTAAATCACTCGACGTTGTTTTGGCATGTTGGTTATGACAGATATAAATTTATTAACAAATCATTATGTATCCATTAATTCAAAGATCATTTCAAAAATATATATATAAAGGGGAGCATAGTTGAAAAAGAAAATTACTTGTTTGGAGCAAGATTTTTACCCTTAATCTAAGGATTTGAGATATGAGCAGCTTTATCGCATTAAAGTTTTCAATATGTGTGCTACACTTTCATAACATCATTCAATTCGATTCAATTTGGTTTCAGATTTCTTACAAAATTAACTCACATGTATATCCATCGCTGCACGATCGTAGGGCCCTTCGACGTAGCTGCTGTTAGGCTGTGATTAATGAAATTAATATTTTATACTACAAAATAAAAATACTCATTTGAACGAAAGTGGAGTGGCTGCTAATATGTCAAAACCAGAACAATTTGATTAACTTACAAAAAAAAGATAATTCGAATGGTTCTAATTAACCATATGGCTTTGCCGAAAATTAAAATTATTGTGTGAGATTAAAGTTAATGCTCGTATTACGAAAATGTCCGTTAATTTACAGACGCACTCATTATACCCGTTACTCGTAGAGTAAAAAGGGTATACTAAAGTCGTGCAAATGTATGTAACAGGCAGAAGGAAGCATCTCCGATATCATAAAGTATATATATTCTTCATCAGCATCAACAGCCGAGTCGATATAGCCGTGTCCGTCTGTCCGTCCGTCCGTCCGTCCGTCCGTCCGTCCGTCCGTCCGTCCGTCTGTCCGTCCGTCCGTCCGTCCGTCCGTCCGTCCGTCCGTCTGTATGAACACCTAGATCTCAGAGACTAGAAGAGCTAGAGCAACCAAATTTTATACGTAAGCTAGTATTGTCTGTAGGCAGATCAAGTTTGTTTCAAATTTTGGCCACGCCCCCTCCCGCCCCCGCAATAAAAAATATTGAATAACTCCCACAATTTTTAAGATATCGAGCTCAGATTTTGCAGTGTAGTCTATGTGGCCAATATCTACAATCTCACAAATTTTCAAAAGGATCGGATAATAAATGGCCGAGTTAAAAAAATGTTGCATACTTATCCGGGATGAGCTGAGTAACGGGTATTTCGAAGTCGGGCAGGGCCGACTTTAACTTACGCTCTCGTTTTAAATGTTTATGTTGAGTAGAGATAATTTACGAGAGAGAAATTATCAAAAGGTTAACAGTACTTAAACATGATTCGAAATTATTTGGGTAACCCTCGAAAGAGTTTCAAGCTAACAGCTAACTCCACTCTCGCTGAATGTTAGCGAAATTTAATTTGTCTTCGATTTGCACAGCTACTTAGCGGACGATATGTATGGGTGTGTGTCCATCACGAGAGACGCATGTATGTATGCGAAGGCGGCGTCAGAAGGCACGTTTACGGTGGATTCGCCAACATAACCTCACTCTCCTGTTCTTGGTTGGATGCCTATCTCCACAATTTTGGCCACAAATATCCCACGGAGATCAATTTCGGGATGAAAGCCTGAACCGGACGAGAGGTACTTGCTATAGTTCGATTAGCGCGACAGCAGAACCTTGGGCGTGAATGTATGTGTGGACGTCAGCAACAGCATCCATGTACATATGTACATGTATATGTGTAAATGCGCGGTCGCGCTGGCGGGGGTGCTGCGCTGACGATTTGGCCAATACGACTTTCCTTTCTGCCTGAACACTTCCGGCAACTGTGTATACAGTATGTACGCCAGTACATACAGATAAAACTGGAGAATATTCCACTAGGAATCCAATGCTTAATTGGGCAATATTTCGCACTTTAAATTGTTTAAATTTTCCTTTTACTTTATAACTTTTATCAAAATTTATGTGACGGTGCACGTCAGTCACTTCCAAAGGCAAAAAAGAAAAGAACATCGTGGCCGCTAAGCAGAACATGCGTAGCGAAATCGAAAAGCAAAGGGGGGCTTTCAAACGGGATACTTCCAAGCGCGAGAGAGCTTTGATCTTAGCGGTGCTTTTAGTGAGGAGCAGTTTGCAAGATATGTAACTATCGGAATACAAATTTTGAACTATTAACCCTTATGAGATTCTCTGGCCACTACACCACTGATAATGTCACTAGTGTACCCGAAGAGGCATTATCTGAAAAGGACAGTCATTTTCACCGGGTCTGTATATCTTTGAGATGATACACTCCCAAGATTTTCCCATCTAAGTTGCTCAGTTCATAATACAAAGGACTAAGCTTCTTGGTCACTTTTGCTTTTAAAAATACGAGGTCTAATTTGTGACTAAATTGCTTTGCGATAAATTGCATAAACGTCATCGCCGACTCTAAATTGAATTTTCCTGCTACGCAGGTTATATACACGAGCGTTAGCTTCATGTGCTTTGGCCACGTTTTCTTTAGCCAAGTTACGAGCAATTTGCACCTCATTTGGATACTCAATTCTTGTGTCATCTTCTAGAATAGCCAATTTCCGAAGCAGTTTATAGTCCTTAGCATTTAAGATCATATTCTGCCCGAAGGTCAAAAAATATGGGGAATATCCTGTACTACTGTGGACACTTGATCTTAAAGCGGCACTTATTTGATTAAGCTTTTGATCCCAACTGGTATGATCGCTACCTATGAAGGAACGTATAGCTGCCAACACCGATCTATTAAGACGCTCGCTAGCATTAGCTTGAGGCGAGTAAATTGCCGTTAATACGTGTTTAATAGAAAAGCGTGTAAGGAAGCTTTCAAAATATCCCGAGCGGAACTGGGATCCGTTGTCTGTCAACACCGATTCGGGAACTCCGAAAGTGTAAAATATAGAGTTTTCAAGAAAGTCACATATTTTAGGAGACGTGAATCGCTTCAAGGGACAAAGAAAATGAAACTTAGTGCTATGATCCACCACAATTAACAATCCGATGTTACCACATTTCGATCGAGGGTAAGGACCAAGCAGATCAATATAAAGGCGTTGAATGGGACGCTCCGATGTAACAGGTTTGCCCATTGGCGGTTTTAAAGTTACATTGGGGCTTTTCGTCTGGCGACATACTTCACAATTCGCAATGTAGCTCCGGATTTCGGTAACCATTCGAGGCCAAAAGAGATATCTCTTTAATTTCTCTACAGTTTTACCCATTCCACAATGCGAAGAGCAGGGAGAATCGTGAGCACTTTTTAATACGTCTTGCACTAGGTTAGCAGGGATCCAGAGTTTCCACGAATTGTGCTCTTGCAACTTGTCACCGGAAGCTGGTTCAGTTTTTTTGTAAACGAAACCTTCATCCACTTTCAAATCTGGAAGACGTTCTTTATTCTGCTCAATACGTTGAATTAAGTCGAGATAATCGGGACTTCGAAAATGCTCGGACTTTAAATCGATAATAGGAGCATCCTCACTAAATTCATTCACCTCGTCTTGTCGTGATAACGTATCAGCAACGATATTTTGCGAGCCTTTTCTATGTTCTATTCTAAACACAAATCCTTGCAACATAATAGACCACCTTGCTAGCCGTCCAGACAAGTCTTTTTGCTGCATCAACCAGCGCAGTGAAGCGTGGTCTGTGACTATAACAAAGTCTTGTCCTTCAATGTACGGTCGGAACTTCTTAATACCTTTCATTACTGACAAACACTCTAACTCAGTTAGGGTATAGTTCCGCTGAGCCTTGGACAGCTTTATGGACATGTAAGCAATTGGCATTTCGACGTCTTCGTCGTTCTTCTGTGCCAAGACGCACCCGAGTCCATACGAACTAGCATCACAAAGCAATATAAACTGTTTTGAGAAGTCAGGAGTTGCTAAAATTGGAGCGGATGTCAAAAGAGCCTTAAGTTCGGAAAATGCTTTATTCGCATCATCGTTCCACTTAAACGATTTCTTTTTCGATAATAATTCGGTCAACGGATAACTCACGGCGGCATAGTTTGCAACGAAACGTCGATACCAGCCAGATAGACCAAGGAATCGACGCAATTGCTTTACCGTTACCGGTACAGGAAATTCGTTAATAGCTTGAATCTTCTGCGCATCGGTTTTGATTTGTCCGTCGCCTATAATAAATCCGAGATATTTTATTTCTTTTAAACAGAACTTCGACTTTTCCACGTTGATCGTTATGTTAGCTTTGCGCAAGCACAAAGCGATTTCTTGCAACAGAATCAAGTGGGAATCAAAGTCATCTGAGAGCACGAGCAAATCATCTAAATAGACGAAAACCCTAGTGCGGAGATGTGCAGGAATGACTTGATCCATTAGACGGCAAAGAGTTTGCGGTGCGTTACAAAGACCGAATGGCATGACCCTATACTGGTACAGTGGCCGATTAGGTATTGTGAACGCAGTATATTGCCGGGAATCCTGGTCTAAAGGTATTTGCCAGAATGCGTGTTTCAGGTCTAGTCCTGATATGTAACGTGCTGGAGGTAAGCGACTTAAAATGCCGTCTATGTGCGGAAGCGGGTAAGCATCTTTACGAGTAAACTTGTTAATTTCCCTGGAATCCAAGCACAATCGGTTTTTATCTCCTCGCCTGACCAAAACGCAATTGCTACTCCAGGGACTATTGGATGGCTCTATAATACCTAACGCAAGCATGTTATCCACTTCAGAAAACATTAATTTTTCTATGGCCGGAGAAACAGGCCAATGTCTCTGCTTAATAGGTTTGGTATCGCCCATATCTATCGAGTGCGATACTAAACTAGCTTTGCCTAAGCCTTCTCTCTTGTAAGAGGGAAACATTTCAATCACTGATGCCAAACGTTTTTGTTCTATCGCTGAGAGCACATGCAGGCTTGCAGATTCCTCATCTAGGTCTTTGGAATGGCTATCAAGTTCAGCAACTTGTGAAATGCTGAGGTTTTCAAGCAACGAAAAATCTCTCCAGAAGTCTATACCTAAGTATGTATACTTCTTGTTTCAAAGCAGGTATGATAAAGAATTCGACAGGCTTAGTCAGGTTACGGTAGCTAATTTGACACTTTAGTTTGCCGACAACGGAACATTTGTTCCCATCAGCGGTTTTAATATAGCCGAAACTTTTCCGTGTCAATGGATTAGAAAGTAAGTCTTGAGCGGCTTTATTGCCAATGCAACTTATAGTCGCGCCTGAATCAAGTAAAGCAATGTAAGTTTTGCCTTCGATTAGGATCTCAGTGTAGAGTCTGTTATCTGTACTACAAAAAATTGAAGCAAGCAATCTCTAACGTGTGGACGAAATATTATTCCAATAGCGCCTTAACCGCAAAGTCGAGCGCTTTGGCTTACTTAGTCTATGGAAATGGCTTAAATCGCCAAAAATTCTCTCTCTAACTTTATTGTAGTTTGCTAATCTTGTATGAAAAGGGACACAAAAGGGATCGGAATCTTGGTGTGTGGAACGAAAGCTCAAGTCATCGGTTTGTGTTCCGACTTGAGTGGTAGTGATTACGGATGCGCTTATTGGGTGGACGTTTGCGCATCCTTCAGCCGGTTTTCCGACGGCTTACACTTTTTGCATTTCGGCTTGAACACATCCCTGGCTCCACAGCCATAACAAAAAATGCGTCGTTCTTCTACTCAATATTCATATCTATGACCGATCTTATCACAGTTCCAACACTTAAATTTGTTGCGTTGTATTTCAGAAATCTGTGGTTCGGAATCAGATTCATCACAAGGCATAAGTTCACTGACATTTCGCCGAGAACTAAATTGAGGTCTAAAGTTTACATTACGAGTATCGCCATAGAACTGTTCATGCTTTCGAACATCTTCGTGAACACGGGATAAAGTCTCTGAGATTAAGATGCAATAACTCATGTCTTAAGGAGGTCTTTTGCATTATCTATCAAGAGTTTCACTAATTCGGATTCAGATATACCGTTTGAAAGTTTGTTTGTAAGGTCTTCTAGGAAAAGTTGATAGTTGTCAAAGGATTCGTTCTCTCCTTGACGCCTTTTGGCAATCTTGCGCCAGATGTCAACATCAGTGTCAGACTTCTTCATATTTATTCCGAAATGCTTAACAAAATTCTTTCCAAGTAAGCGGATTTTGCTTCTTGTGGAAATGCCAGAACCAATCTAAGGCTTTTCCGCTAAATAGGAGGTACAAATGATCACAAACAAGCTATAAATCATTTCCAAGACTTTGTGCAGTCAAAGCACGAACACGATAAATAAATTCGGTAGCAGACAAAACTTCTTTGGTTCCGTCAAACTTTATTCGCCATGACTGAATAATATTACCAACTTTTTCTGGTGTGATAGACGATGAGATTCGAGATTCATTACTACGTTCTCCCAAGGGTGATACAGATACATTGTTGTGCTCTGATAAGTTGGGATGAGCTCGCCTATCTATCACTTCAGATAGAGATCTTTCCAAGTTAAGTGATGCGAATTGCTCACGCAATGTAGAACTAATCTGAGCAGTCAATTGCTCCATCAAAGTTTGCTGTTGCTTCTTCATTTGCTCATGAATGTAGTCTCTAAAATCTTCTTGATGTGCTAATCTAGAAGGGTAATCGCGTGGTGGTCGACCATCTCTGCGATTGTTTTGTCGCTTTTGGTTAGAATCCATAGAGCGAGTAGTCACACCTCTCTCAGGTGTAGCACCTCTATTTCTAGTGTTTTTATTTGGGCCTGTAGGACGCTTTTCCTTAGGTCCGGGAAAACTCAAGTCAGAGCCAGCTGCTATTTGGACTTTGTCTGCTCCTGTCTCTGCATCATTGTTTTCTTTTGCGGTGTTTGACTTCGAATAAGTCAACGACTGAGATGAAAAAGTTCGGTTACAAATAGGACAAACGGAAGCTGTTACGAGATACGCTGTTAGGCAGGGCTCATGAAATTGGTGGTTACAATCCGTATTAACGACTATTTGATCGCTAGTAAAATTTTTGTTGCAAATATCGCAATTTCGCTCGTTCGCTTGGAGCGCAGACGGAATATCATCCGTGCTTCTTTCAAATACCATAATTACCAATCAATCATTCATACCAAAATCTGTCATAAACCTAACATGCCTAAACAAATATCGAGATTACTAAAATCGTCGCGATTCTCAATATCTATTAATTTAATGTCAACTATTGCAGTGCTTCCTCAAAAAAACTAACTGAATGCAGGTCTGGTCTTCAAAGTATCTCTAAAGCCAGCAATTCCTTACACTTACTTAGACTTAAAAGGTTGCTATCTGTGTACTTGTAAAAGTTAGTTTCACTATTTATCAGTACTAGTTGGCCAATCCGTATATATTCGAACTATACTCGCTACTTAACACAATATCTAGAAAAGACGGCACTAGATCATGAGAAAATCAAAATTGTATATATGGATGGTTAAAACCAGAGCTTTTATTCGTGAAGCAACTAAGAATTAGCTATTCAATTCCTAAAATCATTTAGGATTTTACTAGCAACGCTCAGTGGCCCCTCAAGTTGGGCGCCAATTATGTAATGTTCCCCGGTAACCTACTAAAAGGTTCACCTGCTATCGAGGCAACGCCATCGAGTGGGTAGAGGAAAAAGGGGTTTGTGCACTATGCATCGCTCTATGCTTGCTCGTCGGAGGTCGGGGTTCTTTCCTTTTCCTACATACCCTTAGCACATTAACATAATAAAATAAAGTGCACATAACAGAAACTACTCAAAAATGTCAAATATCAAAATAATACAGGAACTCCAAAAGTACGGAACAATTTGACCCGACACAGTATTAAGAATTCGCGCTGACGGTTTTAATATTAGTTCTTCCTGGGGTATGAACCAGCTGTAGTTGTTCATACGCTCATCTTCACCCACCCTACCATGGCAATTCGCGGAGACTACTATATAAATTGCCCCTATTTCAATTATAGAAGAACTAAATCACTCGACGTTGTTTTGGCATGTTGGTTATGACAGATATAAATTTATTAACAAATCATTATGTATCCATTAATTCAAAGATCATTTCAAAAATATATATATAAAGGGGAGCATAGTTGAAAAAGAAAATTACTTGTTTGGAGAAAGATTTTTACCCTTAATCTAAGGATTTGAGATATGAGCAGCTTTATCGCATTAAAGTTTTCAATATGTGTGCTACACTTTCATAACATCATTCAATTCGATTCAATTTGGTTTCAGATTTCTTACAAAATTAACTCACATGTATATCCATCGCTGCACGATCGTAGGGCCCTTCGACGTAGCTGCTGTTAGGCTGTGAATAATGAAATTAATATTTTATACTACAAAAAAATACTCATTTGAACGAAAGTGGAGTGGCTGCTAATATGTCAAAACCAGAACAATATGATTAACTTACAAAAAAAAGATTATTCGAATGGTTCTAATTAAATATTTGGCTTTGCCGAAAATTAAAATTATTGTGTGAGATTAAAGTTAATGCTCGTATTACGAAAATGTCCGTTAATTTACAGACGCACTAATTTTAAATGTTTATGTTGAGTAGAGATAATTTACGAGAGAGAAATTATCAAAAGGTTAATAGTACTTAAACATGATTCGAAATTATTTGGGTAACCCTCGAAAGAGATTCAAGCTAACAGCTAACTCCACTCTCGCTGAATATTAGCGAAATTTAATTTGTCTTCGATTTGCACAGCTACTTAGCGGACGATATGTATGGGTTTGTGTCCATCACGAGAGACGCATGAATGTATGCGAAGGCGGCGTCAGAAGGCACGTTTACGGTGGATTCGCCAACATAACCTCACTCTCCTGTTCTTGGTTGGATGCCTATCTCCACAATTTTGGCCACAAATATCCCACGGAGATCAATTTCGGGATGAAAGCCTGAACCGGACGAGAGGTACTTGCTATAGTTCGATTAGCGCGACAGCAGAACCTTGGGCGTGAATGTATGTGTGGACGTCAGCAACAGCATCCATGTACATATGTACATGTATATGTGTAAATGCGCGGTCGCGCTGGCGGGGGTGCTGCGCTGACGATTTGGCCAATACGACTTTCCTTTCTGCCTGAACACTTCCGGCAACTGTGTATACAGTATGTACGCCAGTACATACAGATAAAACTGGAGAATATTCCACTAGGAATCCAATGCTTAATTGGGCAATATTTCGCACTTTAAATTGTTTAAATTTTCCTTTTACTTTATAACTTTTATCAAAATTTATGTGACGGTGCACGTCAGTCACTTCCAAAGGCAAAACAGAAAAGAACATCGTGGCCGCTAAGCAGAACTTGCGTAGCGAAATCGAAAAGCAAAGGAGGGCTTTCAAACGGGATACTTCCAAGCGCGAGAGAGCTTTGATCTTAGCGGTGCTTTTAGTGAGGAGCAGTTTGCAAGATATGTAACTATCGGAATACAAATTTTGAACTATTAACCCTTATGAGATTCTCTGGCCACTACAAGCTTCCGAATATCATCAGCAAATTGCTGTTTTTTATTAGCGTTCGTTTGACCTCCTGGAAAATAGCAGAAGTAAATATTTGTCGATTCACAGAAGTTTAAGATTCGAATGCCAATAACTTCAATGATATTTGTTTGTGGGAGGGGTAGCAATGAATGGCGAATGCTTTTCTTTATAAAGATCGCTACTCCTCCCCCCCTGGAATTTGAACGGTCGAACCGATAACATATATAATTATGGTGTTTTATTGATAAGGAATTGTTTAGCCAGGTTTCTGTAAGCAGACAAATGTCGATGCTCTCTTCGGACAAAAAGTCAAATAATTCTTCTTTTTTGTTTCGAATGCCTCTGGCATTCCAAGTAATTATTTTCATAAAATGAGACATTAATAAAGAAATTTGCATGCTAATGAGGTAATGACCTCAAACTGATCTGCTTTGGTTTTGCAATTTTGAAGATTCCTAATTAAATCAAACATTAAGTTTTTTATTTCCTCCATGGAAAAGAGATCATCGTTTTTGGCCTGTGGGGGTATGCCAAGCGCTCTGTAGTTTCGGAGCATTGTTATTTGGGAGCCTCGGGAAAGCATCCGATTGGGGATGAGGTGCCGCTCTCGGTTGCATCCTGCCAGGTGGAGCTGAGCGTCTTGGGTTGGCTCGTTCTCTGATGCTTACGTAGCTGAGACGACTTGGGCAATCTGGTGACGATGACATATGTGGCCCATTGCAGTTGGCACATTTGACTAGAGTCTCGGAGCAGTTTTCGGTTTTATGGCTCCCCGCACACTTAGCACAGTAGGTTTTCACTGCGCAGCGACTGGAGCCGTGGCCAAACATTTGGCAGTTGTAGCATTGAGTGATTTTGTTAGACTTTTGTTTTTGGTAGTCCCACTTTACTTTAACAAAATCGATAACCGAGTAGTTGTGCTTAAGGCTGCTTAGCGTGATGGATTTATTTTCAAAATAAACCACGTAAAGGATGAAGGTGGTGTTGTTCTGACGATTATGTTCGACCAATTTGACGTCTATGCATTTGAGGCCCATTTGGATAAGCTTCGATTTAACAATAGAAGGGTCCATTTTATCAAGTCCAGTGAGAAAAGAAATATATAGTTTATGGAACAATCATTACAATGAGGCTTCCACAATATCTGGAAGTTTCTTTTTTGAGTTGTTTCCAAATGTACCAACTTCTCCGTGACATAAGAATGTTAAATGGAACGCTGAGGATATTAAAATAATTAACAGACTTATGGCGAATCACACTTATGACAATGTCTACCTTCGAAAATGTAATCTTATTGACTCTGCAAACTGCCTAACATGTAACATTGCTGAATCCGCTGATCACCTTTTATATAAATGTCCAAGACTTAGCTCTTTAAGAATTAATCATTCAATCTTTAAGCATTTTTCTTCAACAAAAGATTTACTTTTATCAGGAGTTCTCCAAAATATGAGAGAACTAGCTGATTTTTTATACTCTGTACCGAAGGTACATAGAGTATTATAAGTTTGTGCAAAAGTATGTAACATCCAGAAGTAAGCATCTCCGACCCCATAAAGTATATATATTCTTGATCAGCATCAACAGCCGAGTCGATATAGCCATGTCCGTCTGTCCGTCTGTCTGTCTGTCCGTCTGTCCGTCTGTCCGTCTGTCTGTCTGTCTGTCCATATGAACGCACAGATCTCAGAGATGGTAAGAGATAGAGGTTTGACATGTATGGGACATATGCTTCTTATGTCTGCAGGCAGATCAAGTTTATTTTCAATTTTGGCCACGCCCCCTCCCGCCCCAACAATTTAGAAAAAACGTCATATCTCCCACAGTTTTGAAGATAGATGGCTTGTTCCTTCTGGACATATTTAGTTATTAGGATAACTTATCGATCCGCCAAAGAAATGAAGAAGATCGGATGAACGGTTTTCGAGTTATGATCAAAAGACAAAATTTCTTGGTACTGAGTGTGTTATAGTCGGGCTTGACCGACTTTCTTTCTTGTTTTGTTCATGAAGCCAAGTTAACCTTTTGATTTTTATACTCTGTACCGTAGGTACACAGAGTATTATAAGTTTGTGCAAAAGTATGTAACAGGCAGAAGGAAGCATCGCCGACCCCATAAAGTATATATATTCTTGATCAGCATCAACAGCCGAGTCGATATAGCCATGTCCGTCTGTCCGTCCGTCTGTCTGTCTGTCTGTCCGTATGAACGCACAGATCTCAGAGATGGTAAGAGATAGAGGTTTGACATGTATGGGACATATGCTTCTTATGTCTGCAGGCAGATCAAGTTTATTTTCAATTTTGGCCACGCCCCATCCCGCCCCCGCAATTTAGAAAAAAAGTCATATCTCCAACAGTTTTGAAGATAGATGGCTTGTTCCTTCTGGACATATTTAGTTATTAGGATAACTTATCGATCCGCCAAAGGAATGAAGAATATCGGATGAACGGTTTTCGAGTTATGATCAAAAGACAAATTTTCTTGGTACAGAGTATGTTATAGTCGGGCTTGACCCACTTTCTTTCTTGTTTTTAATAACCCGTTGTAAAACACGTCATATGAAACCGTGTTCAATACTTTACCAGACTGTCTTCATAGTTACTCACGATCTATGTCCGTCAAAATAGCGTCGATGAGATAGCGTCAAATTTGGAACGATGGAATGTGGAACACTGAAGCATTTTTTGTTTTTGAATTTCATGTGCGTCAAAATAGCGTCGACTTTTTAGCGTCGAATTTGGAACGGTGGAATGTGGAACAAAACTTATTTTTTGAATATCGCAGGAGATACTTAACTTTTTGGCCCAAATTAAATTGCAAAATGTTAAGAAAAGCATAAACTATTGTTTTAATTTAAGTTTGGGTGGATTAAAGAATTCGAGGTATTAGAAATATCAAATTGAAAAATCGCACATCCACTAAAAGCTAAATATCTCCACTCTCAGAGGTCGTGCAGGTATGCACGGTATACTGACGTAAAGAAGACATATTCAAGAGTGTTTTAAAAAAAAAATTATGAAAATCGTCCCCACAGCTTTTGAGAAAATCAGTTAACAGTGGACCAACCTCAGAATTTTCCCAAACAAAATTTGCAAAAAAAATTGAGTTTACGACTTTCTTCCAATATCTCAACTCTCAGAGGTCGTGCAGCTATGCACGGTATATTGACACAAAGTAGACACATTCAGGAGTGTTTTAAAAAAAAATTTTGAAAATCGTCCAGGCCAAGGGCAGCAGCCACATGTATGCAAGCTTTGAAATTAATTTGCAGAAAAACTGTGGGGAGAAAATTTTGTCGGAAAATTAGGGAAAATAGGTTGAATTTTTCCCTATCAGGGGACATATCGTGCATATGTGCACGACCTCTGTGAGAGATAGCGTCGAATGAGGTTATGTCGAATGCAAACTTTGAAATTAATTTTCAGGAAAACTGTGGGGAGAAAATTTGTGGAAAAATTAGGGAAAATAGGTTGAATTTTTCCCTATCATGCGACATATCGTGCATATGTGCACGACCTCTGTGAGAAATAGCAACGAATTTGAGTAACTTGGTCACACTCAACTAGCTTAACATGGCTGGCCTTATCAGTGTCAATTGCTTCACATAGGTTGGGTCACTGATAAGCTATTTTCTCAAAAACTGTGGGGACGATTTTCATAATTCTCATTTTGAAATACTCTTGAATGTGTCTTCTTTACGTTGATATAGCGTGCATAGCTGCACGACCTCTGAGAGTGAAGATGTTAAGCGTAACTGGTCAACTTCATTTTTTATGCATATTTTGTATGGGAAAACTCCGAGGTTGGTCCACTGTTAACTGATTTTCTCAAAAGCTGTGGGGACGATTTTCATAATTTTTTTAAAACACTCCTGAATGTGTCTACTTTGTGTCAATATACCGTGCATAGCTGCACGACCTCTGAGAGTTGAGATATTGAAAGAAAGTCGTAAACTCAATTTTTTTTGCAAATTTTGTATGGGAAAATTCTGAGGTTGGTCCACTGTTAACTGATTTTCTCAAAAACTGTGGGGACGATTTTTATAATTTTTTTTAAAACACTCTTGAATATGTCTTCTTTACGTCAGTATACCGTGCATACCTGCACGACCTCTGAGAGTGGAGATATTTAGCTTTTAGTGGATGTGCGATTTTTCAATTTGATATTTCTAATACCTGGAATTCTTTAATCTACCCAAACTTAAATTAAAACAATAGTTTATGCTTTTCTTAACATTTTGCAATTTAATTTGGGCCAAAAAGTTAAGTAGTTCCTGAGATATTTAAAAAATAAAAAAAATCAGTTTTGTTCCGCATTCTACCGTTCCAAATTCGACGCTAAAAAGTCGACGCTATTTTGACGCACATTTGAATTTCTATGTCCGTCAAAATAGCGTCGATGAGATAGCGTAGAATTTGGAACGATGGAATGTGGAACACTGAAGCAAAAAAATCAAGTTGTCAAATCATTCTTAGTTGCTCGGCTCACAAAGTCTGGACCGACATGCACGGTATGTCAGCTAAAAGGGCACATATTCAAGAACATTTCCTCAAAATCTGATCAAAATTAATCCATACGTTTTCGAGTAATTCGCTTAACAGTGGGCACACCTTGGCAAGGGTTCACTACTGATAAGCCCTGTGCGCTGGTTCCCCATCCGGAAGTAGTGAGGAGAACTAGCCAAGCTGCAGTGATACCGATATTCGACGCTAACTTTTTGAGCTTGGACCGACATGCACGGTAGTCCCAGCTATTAAGAAGGCCTTAATTAGTATCTATGTTAAGTTTCAATCAAATTGATCCAGTACGATTGGAGAAAATTTAAGTTTAAATTATATTATTTGGATTTGTGTGGTCAATGGTCATACTGCCATTTGGCGCACTAAGTCAACATAACCTCATTCGACACTAACTTTTTGAGCTTGGACCGACATGCACGGTAGTCCCAGCCATTAAGAAGGCCTTAATTAGTATCCATGTAAAGTTTCAATCAAATTGATCCAGTACGATTGGAGAAAATTTAAGTTTAAATTAAATTATTTGGATTTGTGTGGTCAATGGTCATACTGCCATTTGGCGCACTAAGTCAACATAACCTCATTCGACGCTAACTTTTTGAGCTTGGACCGACATGCACGGTAGTCCCAGCCATTAAGAAGGCCTTAATTAGTATCCATGTAAAGTTTCAATCAAATTGATCCAGTACGATTGGAGAAAATTTAAGTTTAAATTATATTATTTGGATTTGTGTGGTCAATGGTCATACTGCCATTTGGCGCACTAAGTTAACATAACCTCATTCGACGCTAACTTTTTGAGCTTGGACCGACATGCACGGTAGTCCCAGCCATTAAGATGGCCTCAATACAGTATGACCATTGACCACACAAATCGATATAAAATAGTTTAAACTTTAATTTTCTCCAATCGTACTGGATCAATTTGATTGAAACTTTACATGGATACTAATTAAGGCCTTCTTAATGGCTGGGACTACCGTGCATGTCGGTCCAATCTCAAAAAGTTAGCGTCGAATATCGGTATCACTGCAGCTTGGCTAGTTCTCCTCACTACTTCCGGATGGGGAACCAGCGCACAGGGCTTATCAGTAGTGAACCCTTGCCAAGGTGTGCCCACTGTTAAGCGAATTACTCGAAAACGTATGGATTAATTTTGATCAGATTTTGAGGAAATGTTCTTGAATATGTGCCCTTTAGCTGACATACCGTGCATGTCGGTCCAGACTCTGTGAGCGGAGCAATTAACAATGTTGTGACAACTTGATTCTTTTGCTCGTTTTGAATGGCAGAATTGTGAGGTTGGTTCACTGTTAAGCGAATTTCTCGAAAACGTATGGTTTAATCTTAATCAAATTTTGAGGATATGTTCTTGAATATGTGTCCTTTAAGCTGTTATACCGTGCATGTCGGTCCAGACTCTGTGAGCGGAGATCTGACCGATAATGTGAGAGGGTGATTTTTCAACTTCAGTTTTTTAGCACCTGCAATGCATAGATTCGCCCACAAGATAATTTAAACGAAAGCTTATGAAATTCTTAACAATTTTTTTAATTTGATAACTTAATAAGGTAGAAATTCAAAAACAAAAAATGCTTGACTTTCCACTAAATTGAAAATATAACTTCCAGCTCGCGTAGGGGTATACACGATATATGTGCGTATTCGCCATGGTTTTGTCTGTTTTTCAAAAAAAGTTTGATCAAAATCCTGTGGAGCGTTTTCGAGAAATCTTCAATTTAGTGCGACCACCTCCTGTCCGGCCCATACAAATTGAACCCGATTTTTAAAGGCTTGCAAATGATCGCTAATTTCTCGATTAACAGCTCGCGTAGGGCATTGCACGGTATACCTGCGTGTTCGCTGTGGTTTTGGCTGAATTTTAGTAAAAGTTAGATCAAAATCATGTGGAGCGTTTTTGAGAAAACTGATGATTTGTGGGGGTCTAAATGCGGTAGTTCAAAAAATCTTCAGCCCGCGCCAGATATGGAACCAGCTCAGTATCGGAACCAGTACAAATACTTATCGATACTCGGCATTTTTGAACTGCTTGTGAGCGGCTTTCCCAATTCGTCGCTATCTAAATAGCAAAATTACTAGCTCGCGTAGCCTAATACGCGGTATGACAGATTAAAATAGAGCTAATTCCGCGCATTTTGCCCACCCACTCATTAAAATCATGTGGAGGGAGAAATATCAACTTTTGTCTCTGGCCAAAATTTGGCCACTCTGGCAAGGCTGCATTTGCTATCTACTTGAATAAGTGATGAACGTTTTAGTAGAGTTGGTAAACATTTGTTAGATAGAAATAGAATAATCAGCCTCATAAGCTATCGTTTAGATAATGAATATTTTTGGATACGATTTTCTTCAAATGGACTTACAATAACTAAATATTCTATTTATCATCACTTCTGTTACAATAGATATATGGATACGTTAAAACTTGTTTCAGAAAATAAAGGGATAACTATAATATATAAATACAAAAATAGAGGCAAGTTTAGAAGCCTTAGAATATTAGATTTTCTGCACAAAACCATAGCCACTGAAGAATTTATTTTATTTTAATTGAATTTAAAACCAATTTAGATCAATGTAGATCAAAAAGACTAGCTGATTTGATACAGCCATGTCCACCTGTCCGTCCATATCTATATGGCTTGGGTTTACCTATTCTTCTACAAACTTTGTCTCTTTGGGTGGGTTAATAATTTTTCAATTTTTCAACACCACGATTTTAATGCCAAAAAAGGTTGAAACCAACCCCAGCCCAATTAAAACAATAGAGTACTTAATTCTTAACATTTCTGCATTTAAAGTTTTTAGATTAATCATTGCAGTCGAGAGAAAATTAAAAAACCTGCAGTTTTTAGCCGGCTCGAGGTCATGTTTATGCTTTCGCATAACTTTAAACGGAGACACCACAAAGGAGGCTGGTAGATCGTACAGCTGTTTCAAGAGGAACCACCCTCTATCATCAGCGATCATTGCCTACCAACTGAACGTTTCTCTAAAGTCTCTCCATGCCTGCGGTGGCATAACCGTTTGGGAATCCCAAAGCAGAATGCGCGCAAAAACATCGAGAGGCAGCGTAGAAACAGACAGTCGCCTTTGTGTGTGTGTGTCCCCCTGGTCTTGCCTTTATTAGTGTGAGAGATACTCTCCCCGCTCTTAATACTGGTGACCAAAAAGTTTTTTTGCAAATTAAAAAATAAAAAATCCCTCCGTGTTCCGGACTCCACCGTTCCAAATACGTCGCTGTTTTGACGCACATAGAAATGTTAACAGGGTGCTCTGTTAATGCAACACAGCTTATCGTATATCGTTGGGTTTGGTCGATGCTCAGGGATGGCTAACAGTGATTTGGGCAGTGATTATTATTATCTTTGAATACACAAACAACAAATGTCCTCCACGGTGGAAAGCAGCAAAATTAGCCTAAGGAAACTGGACTATCCAACATGTGCAGTAGAGGCACTAACACGACTAGGTCGCTTCTTTAATTAACTTTAAACCAACTCATCGCTTACCTTCTTTTTTTCGCAGAAAGTCTAATTGCCAGTCGAAATAAGCAAAACTTGGCCATGGCGATGCAGATCATTGCAGAGTTCATATTTTTGGAGCGCAGCAAAGAGGGAGACGGCGGCCGAAAGTCGCAGAGCTTGCCCATTAGTCAGATGAATCTATTTCAAGAGTTTCAATTGATTATTGCGCTGATTGAGTACTTCTCCAGGCCGGGACGGGATGCCACGCGCAATGCTGTCTTCCTCTCTCTATTTGGTAGCCATTTAACGCCGCAGCGGTCAAAGCTGCTGTCTAGGCTAATCAGCACTGCTGTCTCTGGGTCAGTAGCTCCGCTTCTTTCATCGGCGGGCACATGGATGCAACAAGTTGGTTGCAAGACCCAACCGAGCCTGGAGGTAGCCCAAAGTATTGTCAGCGACTTCATTTCGTTTTCGCGAAAAACGCCAGAGCAACTAAAACAACTGCCTATGGTGGGTCCGCACTTTGCTGCAAACTTCATGGTTGCTGTGGCTGATCTTTATCTGAACGAACAACGTGATGGCACACTGACCCCTCCGCCTGAGGCCCTGCTCGATGCCATAACGGAGTGGATGACAGAGAACCCTACGCTATGCCAGGCATCACAGCAGCCACTCGTTCTGCCTGCAGGAGCCATTGCCATGCCCTTTGCCACCCCCATTTCGGGCCTATTGCGGTGGGCGGTGCTGGCTCCTCTGGTTTCACAACGACCAGCCTACAGCAACCTGCACCTATCGCTGCTGCAAACGCTGCAACAGCTTGTTAGCAGTGGTGAGACCACTGTCTTGCACGCCCAGGACCTTATGCAGATCGTGAAGTCATTGCAGAACTATTGCGCGAGACTATCTGAGGCCAAGGTTGCCCCTGACGCCGACGCTGCCTACCAGAAGTGCATGGAACGATTTGCCCAAGCCGTACAAATTGCACTAAACTCAAACTGCATTACCAACCAGATTCAGTTGCTTTGCATGCTGGAGGCGCTGCCGCCTCACGCACTAATGAAAATCGTTATCGCGACCCACAAAAAACTTTGATATGGAATTCTTTTAGATGATTTGCACTTTAAATGGTTCAAAGTAATTTATATTTAGGGAACAACTTCAATTAATAAACATTTTGAGATCCCGCAATGTCACGAAAAATCGATAAAAGGTTTGTTTTTACAGAGCATTTACACTAATGATAGTAAATTGAACACAAAGTTTTAACATTAGTCGAGTTCCTAAAAAAAGCGTCGAAGAGTGTGCAACTTTTTGTGAACATAGGGGAAATTCGAATAAATTCTCTATGTATTAATCGATCTTTATTTGATTATAAATATTGGGTCTATAAATGTGAGTTTTAAATTTGAGGTCAATATCTTACAAATTGTTATGAGTTATTATGTACCAAAGGAACAAAAAGTATTATATTCTGCATTTCTGTGGTTCCACAGAAAGGTAACCCGAAACCGAGAAATTAAAAGTACTTTGAAACACTATTTTTGATCATATTATCATAGGGAAACAATTAAATTGAACTGGTATAAGCTAATTTTACACTCATTTATAACCAGGGTTTGAAAAACTTTCAGCAAATTACTTACAGCATTGAAATTTATGCTTTTGCTTGTGCTGTGCTTTGTCGAAATCGTAGTTCACATGGAAGTTAATAGTACAAAAATCAGTGAGCAAAGCTGTGCTATTGCTATGCTGTGACAATTTCGAAAGCATAGCAATAGCACATTTGAAATGCTTTCCTGTGCTGTGCTATTGAACATTTAAAATGCATAGCACACTAAGCAAACTATTTGCCGAAAAGGTTCAATAGCACAGCATGTGTCACAAAAAAAATATATATTAATAAATTTTGAATTCGTATTGAATTAAAATAAGAAATTGATGGCGCTGCAATTAAAAACAAGAAGGAAAGTCGGTCAAGCCCGAATATAATATACTCTGTACCTCCGAAAGTTTGTGTGAAGTGCTGCACATCGCCGTTGCGGCCATTGCTGTCCAGCATATTTGTTTGCTTTCCTTATAACTCGACTATAGTTCATCCGATCTTTACTATTCCTTTGGCTGATTGATAAACAATATTGATTACTAAATATGTCCAATAGATACAAACCTATCTTTAAAACTGTGCGGGTGGGAGTGGCGTGGCAAAAATTGAAAATAAACTTGATCTGCCTGCAAGTATAAGAAGCATATGTCCCATATATGGCGAGCCTCTATCTCTTGCCACCTCCGAGTTTTGTTTGTTCGAACCTTCTATCTATAAAACTGTGGGAGATATGACGTTTTTCTCAAATTGCAGGGGCGGGAAGGGTCGTGGCTAAAATTAAAAATAAACTTGATTTGCCTGCAGACATAAGAAGCATATCTCCCATACATGTGAAACCTCCATCTCTCACCATTTCTGAGATCTGTGCGTTGATACGGACAGAAGGACGGATAGGGCTATATAGACTCGACTGTTCACCAAAAAATGGCACATGTATTAAATTCGAATTCACTAAAGTGAAAACCGGAACATGCCAGATAATACTCTATGTATATACATATTTAAAACTCTATTAAATCTTAAAGTAATTTAAAAAAAAAAAGTTTCCTCTACGGGGACTCAAACCAACGAACTCTCTGTCCTTATTATTTGAATCTAGTAGTGCCTGAATATATTTATTGTACATTTTCTTGAATATTTATGTAAGGTCTATGTTAGATCACTTAGTCTTTTAATATTTCCTATAAGCATTTCGTGTATGTATCTAGTTGGCCTACCATAAATTTTAATTCATTTTATATGATTAATCTCCTGTAGCTTTGTCCATCAAGCTGATATAAATGCAACGAAATTCATGAAAATAGAAGGGTCATTGGGCTATATGCTAAAGCTGTTGAAATAAAAATTCGACCACCGCTCTGGCTTGTACATGACGATCAAATTTGAAAAATTTGCTATAATCTAAGGAATGACTCTCTTCAAAGACCAATTTGGGCACCTTCGGGCTTGCTGATGCTGTTCGCTTGATTTTTTTGGGCAGCATTGATATGTGCTCTGTCAAATAAGACTAATAAACATAGAAATGTTTGCACCATGTGTCCTCCATAATTTTTTTAAAGCAAAAAAACGTGCAAAACACATTTTCGGCTATATCTTTAAAACAAAAGCTGATGGAGCCAAACCGAGCCAAATCAGTGGACAAAACTGAACCAGAATTGTTCATCAAAGTGGCTGCAACATAGAAAAAGTGTAATTTTGTTCCCCTGTGTTATCATTCTAAGCATTCGAAAAATATGATAGTCAATAAAAAAAAAAACCTTGCCAAGCGGATAATAGACACGAGCGATCCAATGTTTCACAAAGAGAACTTAGGGACTATTAAAAAACTACTGATAATGAATGACTTTCCACACTAGATTTTAAAGATGATTATCAATGGCATTGGAAAAGAAACAACAAAAACACCAGCGTTGCAGACCAAAATTTACAAATCGGTTACATATGTATATACCACACTACTCGGAAAGACTCGCTAAATCGGACTTATATGACAGGGAACAAACCACAATAGCTCACAAACCAACATTCACATACACTATGGCAGCACTATTCAGCAATATGAAAAGTAGAATTTCAACGTTGGACAAACATAACTTAATATACAAAATACCAGGGACATCAGATATAAAAAAACGCAATGAAACTAACACACAAACAACAGCGCTTGCTGTTCCAGTGTGCTGAGAGTGGTCACTCTCCACAGCCTTTGTTGCCAATTGGTATTAAACTGGTTAGAAGTGGCTGCTGCAGCGGACAATTTGTTCTTGACTGGTTGCAAAAGGCTGCTGCAAGGGACAATTAAAACTTAAACTGGTTGCACATGGCATCTGCCGGGGACAATTGTCTTTCGCCTATGACATGCCTGTGTTAAATGGACGACTTCAATACATTGATTTGGATACGAAGTGCAACCAGTTGCGAGTTTTTAGAGACTGGTATACTTCTGGTACTATACTAGACACTTTCTCTGCAAGTATATACTTCTGGCATTAAACGGGACACTTTCTCTGCAGGGCACGAGCATTTTGCAACAAGAGCGTTAGGCTATACTTTAAAACGGGCACAGACAACTGCGCACACATATTTAGGCATTCACTTGACCAACACAAGCATTAAAATAAGTCAGTTTCACATTAAACTCCGCGGCGAGCAGTTGCACTTGCGCATTGATACGTATGTATGAATGTATAGGGTTAATTAATTTTGTCAAAACTGCTTTATGGAATTTTTGTCAAATATCTGTTTTATTTTATTTATCCCCCTGAAGACGGACCCCGATGTGGGCTCGAAATATATTGGGACACAAAAACAAAAAAAGGCCATTTTATTTTCGAATGAGACGGATGGCAACAAAATATGTAACTGTAGTATATCAAAACGGCTTTAGGCGAACCGTCACACCATGCCATGTCACACTACACACACACTCTATAAACTAAAAAACAATTAATATGGTCAGCTAGTTAGTATATACCATTGATAGTGTCGGGGATGCTTCCTTCTGGCTGTTACTCACTTTTGCTCAAACTTAATATACCCATAGTATACCTCTGGTACACATGAAAGAAAACTTTTTTTATTTAAATAAGTCTTCTACGTGGTTTGGTTATAAGATTTCGTAGAAACTATTATTTAATAAGCTGAGAAAAAGTCTTCACACTTTTATTCGGCATATTTGGTTTTCGCGCCTCTGTCTGATTTTGCGCCAATGTTCAATCAGCGGTTTGGTTACACTGGCAGCTGTTCACGAAATCGAAATCAAGTCAGTTTGCAAAAGGGTCGTTTCAGTCAAATGATTTAGATTTGCCTTCACGAAATCTAAATTAAATCCAAATCACTTTCAGGAATACCACTATTGTACCACAACTCTTAATATCCTATCTATCTGACTGTATGTTAACACTCTGGTCACATCTTCATCTTGTGGTATTTTGCCATCTGGTCACACATTAATTAACGCGATTCGGCCAGAAGACAACAATAGCAGTAGCTAAGTGCGTTTCATTTTCATCATCAGATTTGTTTTAATTTGTGACTTTTTCCACTGGTTTTCATTGCAAGTGCACTAGTGTATAAACTGTTTAAGTCTGGACAATAATACACTGCTAATATGTAGACAGGAAAGAGTATTTCAAAAAAGTTTCTTTATGTTTGTGTATATGTAAATATGTATGTGTAGTCATATATTACAGTGCACTTCGAAGGCCATAGGAGAGAAATGCATAAAGTGGAAAGCTGAAAAGAAATAGGAAAACTGTATTTGTATGCAGCTGGCTGCTTGAGTGTATGTGTACACACACACAAACACACTGCAATGTTCAAATGAAATTTGCTCTGCACAATGAATATATTGATGTGGTATGTTCTTAAAAGATGTGCTTACTATATATACATATGTGTGTAATCACATAGGTATGTCGCACCTTTGTATTGAAAACAAAGCAAAGTTGATCAACTAAAATAGAAGAGTTTATATATGTACAAAATGAATGTGTGCGTGTACATACACAAATACATGTAAAGTGGGCCATGCATATATACATACATATCACAAAAACACAACAAAAGAGTTAGTTTCACAGTTGAAGGTTCGCCTAAACGATATTTTATATTAAATAAAAAACCTATTACTAATGAGTTTGTGCTTCAGAAATTTACACATACATTTTGTGTATGTACTTCATACTTACTTTTTCTGCTATTTAAATTTCCATTTCCTTCTTTTATTACTGTTTATATTTCCGCCTTCCGATTAACCTTCCACTCGTCAAGATGAACAGTCGAAAGGAAAGACATAAGAACACTAAAAATAATTAAGTAGAAAGAAAGTGCTTTAGCAAGTCGAGAGAGAAGGAAGAGAATGAAAGAAAGAGTAAAAGTTGACAAAGAAAAACTGAAGAGTAATGTAGAAATATAAACAGGAGCAGTCATAAAGGATATCTAGAGAAACAAAACGAGAGTAAAGAAGCATAAGTCAAACGATTGTCTTCTTATAAAAAATCTTGCGTCTCGTTCTCTTTTCTTCCTCATTCTTCCTCTTCCTTATCTTATTTTTAATAATTATATAGGACCAAATATAAGGAATGAATCGAGAGACAACAGAAGAGTTACAAAAGAAAATAAATACCACAAACGTAGAAGGCAAAATAAAAATTTGACAAAAACTCACCTGAAATCAAGATTACTTTTCAATTTTATTTTTCGATTTGAAGACCAAGACTGGTCGAAGAATCAGTTTCAAGACGCAAATCATTAGAGAAAGCGAAAATGGGCTGACTGAAACTGATACTTTACTTGTGAATAGGAAAACAGTGTCAGTGTCTTTATGTCTCATTGCTTTATGCTGAATAATAACGTGATTTATAGTTTTTAACTATGTATTTTTTAACACGCTTATATGAGTATCACCTGTATGTTTGTAACACCTCTTCATTTTAAAAGTAGGAACTGATTTACAACATTCAACGCTGGAGTGCTAGTTTGCCAGCACAGTGGCAACCTCTAGAGACTGTTTTTTGCGGTTAGTGGTGAAAGATCGGAAGAATTCGAAATTAAGCTACAGCTCTCACTAGCTCTCTCCTCCATCGAAAAATATATATGTATACAGTCTCTAAAAAAAATAAACTTAAATAGCACATCGAAGTATTTACCTTTAAAGTTACCAAGAAGAACCCTCAGATAAGATCAACGCTCATTCAATAGATCTGGAATGACTTAGCACTTGATTGAAAAAGTTTGTAATCTTTTTATTCTCATTGTTTTTTATTTTTTGTATATTACGATTTGTCAATGGCGGGAAAATTGATTCGAAGTACGATGCATTTCGCGTCCTTAACTTGAAAGATAAACATTTTGCTCGCTTACGTGGTGCAAAAATTTCGATTTTCTTTTTTCGGTCGGTTTGTTTCAATGCATTTTGCGAACTTGCCAGTGTATGGCGCTTTTTATTCCCTTGCAAAGGGTATTATAATTTTGCCCAGAAGTTTTTAACGCATCGAAATATTCATTTCCGCCCTATAAACTATATATATTCTTGATCAGGGTGACGAGCTGAGTCGATTGAGCTTTGAGCTTTGTCCGTCCGTCTGTCTGTCTGTTTCTACGTGAACTAGTCTCTCAGTTTAAAAGCTATTCAACTGAAACGAGAGCGTAAGTTAAAGTCGGCCCTGCCCGACTTCGAAATACCCGTTACTCAGTTCAATTAGTGTTTAATAAGCTCATGCGGCTCGGATAAGTATGCAACATTTTTTTAACTCGGCCATTTATTATCCGATCTTTTTGAAAATTTGTGAGATTGTAGATATTGGCCACATAGACTAATCTGAGCTCGATATCTTAAAAATTGTGGGAGTTATTCAACATTTTTTATTGCGGGGGCCGGAGAGGGCGTGGCCAAAATTTGAAACAAACTGGATCTGCCTACAGACAATACTAGCTTACATCTAAAATTTGGTTGCTCTAGCTCTTCTAGTCTCTGAGATCTAGTTGTTCATATAGACGAACGGACAGACGGACATGGCAATATCGACTCGGCTTTTGATGCTGATGAAGAATATATATACTTTATGATATCGGAGATGCTTCCTTCTCCCTGTTACATACATTTGCACGACTTTAGTATACCCTTTTTACTCTACGAGTAACGGGTATAATTATGCACTGAATCTGCGACCGACCGACCGGATCGGATGACTATATCTCATAGCTTCCATAGGAACAATCGGTCGGAAAACTAGTTTTGGTGAGAAAAACTTTTTTCTTTTCAATGGAAGCGTCTCCAAACTTTGTAATCGTAGGTTTTCTGAATCGGACAACTTTATGGTAAAGCTGCCACACAAAAGATAAGTCTGGAAAAGAGTCTTAGTTAGAAAAACTGTTGTTTTTAATGGTAGCATCCTGCAATTTTGTATTTGTTTGTTTCACATGCTTTCACATAATTTTACAAATTTTTGGCCAAATCGTATGACTATATCATATAGCTTCCATACGAACGATCGGTCGGAAAATGGGAAAAATAGTAGTTTTTGAAAATATTTAAGCGAGCACTTGCATGGAAATAAAAACTTCGGCACAGACGAAGTAAGCTTATCTTTCTCGTTTATTTTCGTTTTGAACCTTGCACAAGTATAAATATTGCATACGTACAAAATTGGAATTTAATTTTTAATATTTTTCAAAGGTTGAACATTTATTGGAAAGTGTGGATCATATCATTTATTTATGAAAAACAATTTCGGTCAAATGACCACCGCGATTGACTTGGCAGTAGCCCATTCGATCCACCCAATTTTTGGGAACATTTTCAATTGTTTCGGCACGTGTGACAGCAAAAGCAACTCGGATCTCGTTCTTCAACTCATTAATCGTTTCAGGATTGTTTGCATAACATTGGTCCTTGACCGCTCCCCAAAGATAATAGTCTAGCGGTGTCAGATCACATCTTCTTGGCGGCCAATTCACATCTTCATATTTGCTGATTATTCGAATTTTGAAGATAAGGCTCAGAAGATCGATTGTGGCGTGCGCAGTGTGGCACGTAGCGCCGTCTTGTTAAAACCATATATTGTCCAAGTCTTCCGCTTCAATTTCCTCGAAGAACCAATCACTTAAAAATGCGCGGTTGCGCTCACCATTCACGGTCACGGTGGCGTTTTCTTAATTTTAAAAGAAAAATTGACCAATGATGCCTCGAGACTAAAATCCGCACCAAACAGTGACACATGGTGGGTGTATTGGCTTCTCGACGACGATATGCGGATTTTCTGTACCCCAGATGCGACAATTTTGTTTAATAACTTAACCACCGAGGTGGAAATGTGCTTCATACGAAAAGATGATTTTTCGGTAAAATTCACCATCTTCGGTCAAACGATCTTCCGCCCAATTTGCAAACTGTAGACGATTTAGATGGTCAATTGGCTTTAGCTGCTGCACCAATTGAACTTTGTATGGCTTCATGGCAAGGTCTCTATACAAACATCGCATCAAAGAAGTGCGCGAAATGTCCAATTGTTGAGATCAGAGCTCGCAAGTTACTCTCAACACATTCGTAGTGCCGGCAAAAAACAGTTTGGTTACGGACACAACAAAAAGAGGGAGCGAAAGACACTTTGATTTCTGTTTTTGCTCAAATCTGTTTTGCTCAGAGCAAAGACACATTTTTTCGTTTCTGTTTCTCTCGTGTCTTTCGCTGACCGTTTTGCCGAGAGCAAACTTCCAAAGTGTACTTTGCGTATGTATGAGTGGTTGTGTGTTGCTCCCGTGTACATACACACACATACATACAGCCTACTAAACGCACAAAACAAAAACATTTTTCACAGACACTTATTCTGTTCTGCCCATTTGAAAACAGTTGTTTGATGACCACTCGCACAAAAGTGTTTCTGTCACTGGTTGTCGGCAATCCGACTCGTTTGTTTTGCTCAACCAAAAACACGTAACAGAAAACAAGGGAGGCGAGAGAAAAAGTGTTTCGCTCAGTAAGAAACAGTTTGTGCTGCGTTTGTTTCTGTTTTGTTCTGAGGCTAATTGCTTTGAAAAATGTGTTAACAGTTATTTGCGAGCTATGGTTGTGATCGATGGCGAGTTGATGTCGATGCACCGGACGAGTACATACACGGTGTGGATTATCCACAAACATTCCAGTTTCACGAACTCGCTTCACGAATTGATCCATAAATTGAGTTTTCGGAACCCTTTTTTTTAATGTTTTTTTTTTCAAATTACGCACAGCTTAAGTCGAGGACTCACCACTTTGGGAATATGGGCATTTCCGCAAAAAGGTCCACCGAAACGAAAAAATTAATAGTAGTTAAAAACACTATATTTTGTCACATTTTCCCAGGGAAACCATTAAATTAAACTAAATTAAGCCAGTAGCAAATTTGCTCATAGCCCGTTTCGAGATTTTCGAACGTAAATTCGCGCAATCACAGTTTTTTTTTTTATCATTTTTATACTTTTATGGCAAGTTTTTTCTTAAAAAATTGCCTATGGATTTCATTGACTTTTGATATCTAATCCTGTTCTAAGGGTCCCAAGGGTTAAAAAAGGTTGGATAAGAGGCTATATCAAACTATGTAATTGCAATTAACTGTAAGTTTTTGCTTTGCATTAATCAGAAACCACATAAATATCTTGATGGAAAAAATGTCGCGTTCGACATGTCACGTAGCGACACAGATCAATATTTAATGAAAAAAAAATACAGAAGATTTCCAAATCTAACAAAATACATTTGAAAGAGCAATTCATTGATAAGATATTAAATCAATTTGGACTTTGTTGGGGCCTCAGGATTCGCTGAACTTTGTCTTTATATAGATAGGCACGAAAATCACTTCTGTTTTTGTCGCGTTCGAATCGCTTCTTATTTTGTGTATATTTTGGTAACTCGACTTCACTTGCTATTCTCTTTTAGCAATAATTAAAGTGCTAGGTAAGAACGAATTAAAAATGCGCTTTAGTTTGCCTGTTGTTTTACTTTTAATGTGTACGACGACCGCGTTCGACAGAATGGAAATGCCCATATGCTTTTAATATTTCCCAACTTTTTTCAAGCAAATAGCGACCCATTCGTAAATGTCAAAATTTTTACCAAATATAAGCATAAGGGATAAACTAGTAGATAATCAGAGCAAAGAATAAAGAAAACGTAAGCTTTTTCTTTAAAAGAAATAAATAAATTAATAAGAAACAATACATCGTATTTTAAAGACCAAAAATAAATTATTTTTACTTAAACCAAGTGTACTACAATAGCTTAGAGTTCAATTGGTACTTTTGTACTAAGAAGTAAAAATCAGCGACAAAAATTTTAACAATTTCATTAGTTTTATACTTGAAGCACCGGGAATTATGTAAAATAAATAAATAAATTGTTGATAATTCAGGATATAAATCTACAAACTCAGTAAACACGGGTATGGTCATTGGGAAAGTAATTTCAAAAATTCGCTTTAATTGTACAATTGGTTAAAGCACCTCCAGAAGGAGTTCAACTTAAATTCTTGAATAACTTTAAATGCGCACCGTAGAATTCTGCTAAAAACTTAATTTATGATGGCATAATGAGTTACTGCAAGTCGCTAAGAGATGTTACTCGACAGCCGAAAAAAATCGCGAGATGATGTGACCTTTTGGGATTCACCCAAGAACCTCGCCATATAGGCCATAATCTAAAAATAGACCAAACTCAAACTGCGATTTCGGATTTACCAACGGATTAGATGCATTTTTGTACAAGCAACAGCGGAAGAACAACATTGACCATTTAGAGTATTAGGAGATTCACCAAAATTATGCTATTAACCTTATAAGTAAAGTGCTTCATTACAAACAACAAAATACTTAAAAAAATGTCTTCAAAATTGTTTTAATCTCCTGCAAAATCTCTTAATACCCTTAATCAGGGGTGCCCAACTCTACCTAATGCTAGCGCAGTCACTATCACCAATAAAACACAGTTTATTTAAGCAACAACAACCCCAAGAAAACGAAAGAAAAAACCCGTTATTGCCTAATGGTGTGCTTGTGTGTGTCTAAAGCGCACGGCATCAACAAAACCAACGGTGAATTGTTGTTGCTTTCAATTTCGCAAGAGGCATAGGAAAAAAAGAGAAGAGAGACACATTTGCTGCAATTTCAGTGATCCGCATACGCTCGACAATCGCAAAGCGCGAAACAACAACAAACGCGCCTGAAGCGTATATAGCACGGTCAATTCTGCCCTTAAGCTAGGAACGGAGAAGCTGAGAATTTTCTCGGAGCCCTTCTAATTACATACCTCAGAGAAAATTCACAGAGCACATTCTCAGAGCGGGTACGGAGACACCACAAATGCGCTCTGAGAACGAGCATGGCCTGCCAACTCGTTTTTTGGCCAAACAGCTGATAAATTCTCGCAGGGGGTCAAAGAAATTATCAAACATGTTTGATAATTGTCAGAGGTACCTACGAGAAAAAAAATGGAAGCAACAAAAACAAATAAAACCAACACAAAAGGCATTATTAGAACTCTGCGGAGGACGAACATGTGGCGCCAATCGAAGCGGTCAAATTGCAACTCATTTAATGGTATTTGAATAACAAAAATCATTTCGATGCAATTTGCACCCTCCATAAATGCTCCTCTTCCTTCAGCGCCACCCAAAATGACCCCATAAAAACAACCATGACATTCCCCAGAGCGTCTTCATTCATCAAAGAGTCTAGCAGTTTACATATTTACAAAATGATTAAATTTTCTTAAGCGCGCTTCGTTTTGTAAACAAACAACAGCTGATCAGCACAGGGTGACCGTTTCAGATTCAGTGACATTTGGCTGATTTCTGGTCACCCTACAGTCTCAGAGGCCGCTCTGAGAATTATGAAACAATTCTCGCTGCGAGAAAATTCTCAGCGTCTCCGTACCTAGCTTTAATAGTCAATGTTGCTCTAAGCCAGTGGCGGACACACAAATACAATGACATGTAAGACTTGCATTTGTGTCATTGTATTTGTGTGCCCGCCACTGGTTTACAGTGTCGGTGTCGCGGCAGACCGCCGGCTGACTAACTCCCAGACTCGCGAGTCTGGCTCGCGCCCGCCACTGCTCTAAGCCAATTGCTAGGACAAAAATGCCTATAGTCAGCGAACCAATGCTTCGTTGGTAAAACTGAAAACGCATTTCGGTTAGTTGTTGGTCCAGCGTATGGCCTATAAGGTGTGGTTTATGGGTAAATCTTTAAATGGTTCTCCAACCCACTATTTTTCAGGATGTGCAATAGCACGTTAATGGCATAATAATAAATTAAAAAAAAATAGATTTTAACAAAAATCTACCGTGCGCTTATAAAGATATTACAGACTTCAGGGTTGGCTCCTTCTGGAGGCAATTTTTTAAAGTTATTTTCCCAATGACAGGGTGTACGTGCTTTGCCTACTTTTATGGATTTTTATCTTAAACCATTAACAATTAAACTTAGATTAAACCATTAACAATTAAAATAATATTTCTTCACTTCTATTAGAATTAAATGGTCTCATCCCAGGGTTTTTCAAAAAGATTGTTTTTGTCGAACTGAGTAATTAAACATTCAATCTTTTTGTAAATTAATATGTATGTGAAGTATGTTATTCAATTATCGCAAGCGCTGATTTTTACATTCGATGATTAAACTTAAAAAGAAAAATTTAAAATTGACAGTTTTTGATTTGCCAACTTTGTTATGTACTTGTTGTTTTACTTCCACTTAGTGGTATCTGTTTCAGATTTGGAAAAGCTTTGTTATCAGCCACTGCAATCAACTGCATGAGACGAGAGGCACAAACATATTGAAAATTCCAGCGAAAATTAAAACAAAGGCCGCTTGGCCGTTGCGTTAGACGCTCTCTTTGTTACGGCACAAGAGTCTGCTACTTGGCGAGCTGTCGAAAGAGAATCCAGAGCAACGGGTAGGCAAATCAACGATTCGCCGCGCGGATTAGGAGAGGCTACTTGTTGCCGTGCGGTTTTCAAAAATACTCAAAATTGATAGAAACAACAAGAAGGCTGCTGCAACTGGTGCCTCAGCCGAGGACCAGCCGCCGCGCAAAAAGGGACGACGTTCAGGAGGACCAGCTTCAGTCTCAGCCACGAGCAGCACCAGCACGCAGCAGAGAGACATTTCCAGTGCCACCACAACAGTGTCTATAGATGCGGCATCTACCTCGAGAGCGGCCCAACAGCTACAGCAACAATTGAATGACCCATCGAGCACTTATATCAGGGGCAGCGAATTACAGTTACAGATTAGCAAAAGCCATTCAGACGCTTCGCCATCCACAAGTATACCGCAACAGAGATTGCCAGCAGACGGTAGCAGCAGCAATAGAAGAGTTAACAGCAGTCACTCCGATTCTGGAGCGAACATGCAAAACCCCTCCTCCACATCGACCGGATCCGGCCCCGGCTCCGGGTCCAGGTCTATAGATGTCCCTGCATTGGATATCCCTGCCAGCGGAGATAACGTTGTAAACCACGAAGGTAGTGGAAGTGGTGGCGATGGGAACGATGTCGATCATCCATCTGGCAGCAGTAGTAGCAACAGCAATGCCACAAACGGCCACGATGCCAAGCACAATGGATTTCTCGTCAACAACAATGGAAGTTGCACCGTGGATGGTGAAAATAATCGAGAAAACAATACCAATTACAGTGGTGTGCATTTGGATAAGTCAAATCAGGAGATTATACGCCTGATTGGACAGTATCTTCACGATGTGGGACTGGACAAGTCGGTCAAGACGCTAATGGTTGAATCTGGATGTTACTTGGAGCACCCATCGGCTACCAAGTTCCGGGAGCATGTGTTAATGGGTGATTGGGCCAAAGCGGACGCTGACCTCAAGGTAAGTGACCTCTCAGTGTTATATATAGATGTTCGTCATGCTAAAATTGATTATAATATGCTTCTGTTATTTTTTCTGTGCAGTGCCACCTCGAATTAATATTATTATTCAATGAAAAGCACTGCTTATAGGTGGAAACAGAAACACAACAAATTACCGGCTTTTAAATATTTATCTTTTTAGTAAATATCCACACTGAGTAATGATGATGATGATGTGAAATAAAAATTTTCACTGGTTACATTTAACATCTTACATCTGTCAGCTTATGCACATTAAAATGTTTTTAGTGTAAAATTTCCCAAAAATATATTAAGAAAAAATAAATTGGCATGCAATTTATTTAACATTTGCTTAACAATATCAACTTTAAGAAACATATGGGGTTATTGCAAGGCCGCTATGCTTGGTTCTCATCCTAAAGAAGGACTCTTGGGTCCACCACTTCGTGGTTATCATATCTTATGTGTGTTCATACATACGCATTGGTATTCCAGAACCTGCTCGAATATTCTGAGTCAGAGACAATTGGATCCTTTGCGAATACTGTGGGAAAATCTGCAACGTGCGGGATGATTGTCTCGCATGTCATCAACAAGTTCCTCATGCCAGCTTTCATGCGAGATGACTCTTGCCGACTTAATTATGGTATTACTCAATGCGATTTAGATTTGATTTAGATTTCGTGATAGCAAATCTAAATCAGTTGAGAGAACGATAATTTTTGGTCACTGATTTGACTTAGAATTCGTTTGGCGAAAAATCAAATCAATATTTTGAAGCTTCTTATATACTTGTTGGTTCGCAGAATAAGTAGATTAATGTTAACTTTTTAAATTTTTCAAAAATTAATTTAAATATATTTGAGTTTGTTTATGGTGAATTAAAGTTACTAATGCCATTTGGCAGGTCTCATGTGAAAGAGGCATGAGGCATCTCCGACCCCGAAGTATATATAATTTTGATCAGCATCAACAGCCGAGTCGATACTGCCATGTCCGTCTGTCCGCACGTATGAACGCACAGATGTCAGATATAATGATAGAGATCTCATCAAAATTTATGCTGAAGGTATACTTTCGTTGGTACTGAGAATTTTATAGTCGGGCTTGACCGACTTTCATTCTTGTTTGAACTACCTTAGCGTCGAACGAAAATATTCACTTTCGACTCCATTAAGCACTTGAACTCCAAGTGGAATTGATAAAGAGCTGAAAGTGAATACTAACGAGAGCGTAAGTTAAAGTCGGCCCTGCCCGACTTCGAAATACCCGTTACTCAAGGCAATTAGTGTTTAATAACCTCATGCGGCTCTGATAAGTATGCAACTTTTTTTTAACCCTGCCATTTATTATCCGATTTATCCGATTTATTTATTGCGGGGGCCGGAGGAGGCGTGGCCAAAATTTGAAACAAACTTGTTCTGCCTGCAGACAATACTAGCAAAACAAAAAAATTGGCCCAACAAATAACATCAATACTAGCTTACATCTAAAATTTGGTTGCTCTAGCTCTTCTAGTCTCTGAGATCTAGGTGTTCATACAGACGGACGGACACGGCTATATCGACTCGGCTGTTGATGCTGATGAAGAATATATATTCTTTATGATATCGGAGATGCTTCCTTCTGCCTGTTACATACACTTGCACGACTTTAGTATACCCTTTTTACTCTACGAGTAACGGGTATAAAAACTGCGCTGCATAAACCAAAATTCTTTTTAAGTATATTCAGAAGGCACGAATCTTCTGAAATCCGACTTACGGTAACTGACTTATGATTGCCGATCTTACCTGTTGAATACGGTGATTGCCGATTGAAATTGATTAACTTGGAAATCCTGATTGTGCAGATGGAATCATACAAAATGTATATTTGGAGACACCGTTTAACCGCAAAAAAAACTAAACCGACAAACCAACAGCGTTAAAGGCCCTCAAAATTGGTGCTAATGTATTTTATTGTGTATTATTGTACTAGAAAGTATTAAAGACTAGTCTAGAGTTCTAACGTCAGAAAATAGCAAAAGCTTAGCAATCCACTCAGCAGGGAACCATCAGCTTCCATTGTTAATGCTTTGTTAATTAACATTAGGAAATGCTAAATAACATCAATTTCGATGAATAACGGGTATATCGCCGTATAAGCTGTTTTTTCCATACATATAAAGCTATTGGTTTCGGTAGTTGATTTGTTGCAGTGCAGAAGTAAGCTTATGCTTCGGGTTTGAAAAAAAATCAATTCCATTAAACATTAGTCCTTTCTCCGACACCAAATAATCGTTATGTTAAAGATATGCAAAATGAATAATTTATTCCCATCTTTTATATTCCAGGACTTGGAGCCATTAATCGATAATGGCAAATCATCAACAATAACTGAAATGAAATTCATTTTGCTGGAGCAAAAGTATTTGGAGCATTTGGATGATGGCAATCCACTAGACGCACTGCAGGTCCTGCGCAGTGAGTTGACCCCCCTACAGCACAACATATCGCGTGTGCATCAGCTGTCCTCTTACATGATGTGTTCGACCAACCACGACCTCTATCAGCGAGCCAAATGGGAAGGCAAGGGTATCCTGTCTCGTGCACTTGTCATGGAGCGCTTGCAGACTTTCATGCCTCCATCCGTAATGATGTCGCCTCGCCGGCTACGTACCCTTCTGCAGCAGGCGGTAGAATTACAAAGCCAACACTGCCCCTGTCACGACATGGCCTGGGAGACCAATTTGCAAACGGTGTCGTTGTTGACAGACCATTGTTGCACCACAGATGGTTTTCCAATGCAGACTATTCAAATACTCACCGACCACTGCGACGAGGTCTGGTTCTGTAAGTTCTCGCCCGACGGCCTTAAGTTGGCCACGGGCAGCAAAGACTCCACTGTGATTATATGGGATGTAGATCCGTACAAGTTGACTCTGAAACACCGACGTGTGCTTGACGGCCAGGCACAGCTGAGCGTTAGCTTTGTCAGCTGGAGTCCAGACTCCAAGCTCATTCTTGTGGGCGGCACCGAAGACTCGCATGAACTGTATATCTGGAATGTGGACGACGGCAAGCTCGTTGTCAAGTTCTCGCAATCCTTGGAAGACAGCCTGGCTTGCGGTGCTTTTAGCCGCGATGGCACCCGCTTCGTTTGTGGCGGCCAAAAGGGTCAGCTATATCTGTGCGATCTGAATGGCACCATAGTCGACTCCTGGGAGGGTGTACGCGTCAATAGCATAGCGTTTCGAGCGGACAACAAAACAATACTGGCAGCTGATAATCATTATCGTATAAGAGGGTAAGTGTAGTTGATATAGGAGTTTTCAATAAGGCCGGTTTTTACTCCCTTGTAGAGGATATGTTACATACAACACCTCCGACCACATAAAGTATACATACGGGATATGATCTTAGGTGCTATATTTTCCGAATTTGACATTTCGATGCGCGCTCTCGCACTCTTAGTAACGGCTTTCTCAGTTATAATCGCGACAAATTTAAATTCAAAGTTTTCATTCACTATACAAAGTGTTAATTGCTGCCCATCGCTGTTCCAGCCAGTGCTGCCCATCATAAATGTTTGTATTCCCAATAACTCGAATATCGCTTATCCGATACTTACCATTACTTCGGCGAAGACGATTCCTTTTGGATGTTACAAGCCTAATATATTCTGTCCCTTTGGTTCGGAGTATCTAAACATGACTATGTCGTCTTATGTCTAATTAGTAATTACAAACTTTAGACAGATTTTGTAGCACAGTCTATAAGGGTATAAGATTTTTCATTTCTCTAGCTAGTTATACAAACATTTGATGTAAAAAATATTAATTTGTTCTTTCCATTTCCTTTTTTAAACTCCAGCTACAATTTTGATAACCCGCGGTCCGATTTTGACATTCTAAGAGAGCCGCATCCCATTATGACGTTCAGCATCAATTCGGCTGATCGCCTGGCACTGTTAAATGTTTCCAATCAGGGTCTGCATCTTTGGGACATCGAGGACAAATGTTTGGTACGGCGTTTTCAGGGCATACGACAGAGCAATTTTGCCATACATTCTTGCTTTGGTGGCGTCAACGAGAGCTTCGTGGCAAGTGGAAGTGAGGATAAAGTCGTATACATTTGGCACATAAAACGTGAAGAGCCATTGGCAAAGCTCGCAGGTCACACCAAGACGGTCAACTGCGTGTCCTGGAATCCAGTCTATCCGTCCTTACTGGCCAGCGCTAGTGACGATGCAACTGTTCGCATTTGGGGACCGAAACCAACTGGCAGTAACGCAACGACAGAGAGTGACGACTGCTCCTCTAGCTCGTCTTCGTCCTCGTGGAACATGACTTAAGAGCAAGCAAACGAGATCTACATTTATCTGATTCTGATTTAGCTATAGAAACTCCACATGTCGATGGTCGATGTATGTAAACTGCCATTACAACGCAATGTATGAGCAGCACGACTTACAATTAGCATTAATAATTACTTAAGTACATTCACACCGATTCCCACGATTGGAGAGACATGCATTCATGTGTATATTTAAAACATTTAATTCGTTCTTCTGTGTCTCATTTTAATGTATGTATACATTAACTACCAACAATTCGAACATGCCTACTAATATATTTGGAAGCCTATGGCTACACTGGCACTCTTGTCCAGCGCCTCGACCCAGAAGCTCCATTGTTAGCAGATGCAGCGATGGATATTCAGGTTTAATTTTGTTTTATATTCATTGCCATTTTACTTGTTTTACGCAGATTTCAACATTTATGTAGTCTATTTTAAATATTTCACAATCGATACACGCAATAAAAATAGTTCTATATATGTTTTTAGTAATGGATTTTAGCTTGAATGAAACACTGCGCTGCCCCCAGTGATAAAACCCCTTGGCATCTCAAGAAAGGTAAGAGAGCAACTGTAGCTAGGTACGGAGACGCTGAAAATTTTCTCGCAGCGAGAATTGTTTCAGTTCTCAGAGCGGCCTCTGGACTGTAGGCCAGAGATGACCAGAGAACAGCAAAATGTCACTGAATCTAAACCGGTCACCCTGCACTCTGGTCGGCTGTAGTTTGTTTAAAAAAAAAGCGCGCTTAAGAAGAGTTTATCTTTTTGTGAAAATGTAAACTGGAAGACTCTTTGATGAATGCAGAGACTTTGCGGAATGCAATGTTTTTTAAGGAGTCCTTTCCATAGAGCTGGAGGAGGAGCATTTATGGAGAGTGCAAATTGCATCGAAGTGCTTTTTGTTAGTCAAATCAAGATGGGATGCGATTTGACCGCTTCGAAAAGCGCCATTTGTTCGTCCTCCGTAAATTTCTCCAAATGACAATTATCAAACATATTTCATAATAATTTATATGACCCCCTGCCAGAATTTATCAGCTGTTTGGCCAAAAAGCGAGTTGGCAGGCCATGCTCATTTTTAGGGCGCATTTGTGGTGTCTCCGCACTAGCTCTGAGAATTTTATGTAGGCTATTCCCTGAGCTATTTAACTGGATGATGGGCTCAGAGAAAATTCTCAGCGTCTCTGTACCTAGCTTTACTGTCGACATGTTCAGTTTGTTCTAAAATTTAACCATCGCTTACAAATGAACCGCGCTTGCAGATTATTGAATTCTATTATCAAAATTCATGCTCGGTTAAGAAAGGTTTTTTATAGAAAAAATTGTGTTCACACTATTTCGATTCGATTGATTTCGATTCGTGAACAATCAAAATCGACGTGTAGGTGTAAAGAGCAGCCAGAAGCATTGCAAAAACTGCGAAAAAATTTCCCGAAAAATGCACTGCTAGGTGTGGATTATGGGTCGGTGGTATCATTAAACCGTACTTTTTAAAAAATGACAATGGCAAGAAAGTTAAACTTATTTTGCCAAAAGAGCTGGACTTGGCTTACATGTGGTTTCAACAAGACGGTGTCACATGCCACACAGCACGCAAAACACTACAGGAATCTTTTTATTAAGTTTCCTGCACAACTATGATTGTTATCTTTCTGAGCCGCGACAAAATACCATGGATGACCGAAGGTAAAGGTACGAACCTTATTTTGGCAGATTGACGTGTTTTTATGGCAGGTGTGGTAAAGTAATTCAAAATTTACATTAGTTTAGTCAAATATAAGTACCGAATTGCTACTTTGCTATTTCGACCACTATAGAGGTGTTGGCTGTCAATAGACACCTGAGACGTTCCTTCCCCATTTTGCCCACCCCAATGCAGATTAAAAATCAAACGCATTTACGTAAAGTGCGACTCTATTTGGAATGCTGCAAAATATCGAATGTATTCTTTTACGCCGAAGGCCAAGACTACCAATATGTCGGTCAGCCAGCGGACGTTATTGGGAACAGCTCCGACTGCTCCGTAGGCCAGCACCAGCGAACATAAATGGTGTGTTGTTACCAGCATGTAGTGCAAGTTACGTCCGAAATCGGTGGTATTATTTCGCCAGACTAAAATAGGCAGCAGGAAAAACTTGGACAAATTGGAAATAGCCACTACTTTTAAAATAATGAGGATGAGGTTTCCCAGGCCTAGTTTGACCATCAAATCAAGGCCAAATGCTGTCGTAATGATCAGTAGAAAAATCGTCATAAGTAGGTAGTCTGCAATAGTTTAGTTCAGTTAAACATAATGTGAGCAAATCTTATTCTATACGATTGATATTACCTCCAATATTTTGAAGTGTGCACACGTAGAACCCTTTTTCGTGCAAATGCAACGAAGGATTTGCGACAGCACCATCCTTGTATCTGCATAGTGCAAATGATTCCAACAGCAATACCACAAGCGAAACCTTCCAATATAACTAAAACGACAGAAGTGTTCACTTTCAACCGAAAAGTGTTTTAGTAGTTGCTTACCTTAAAGTTGCCATTGTAAATGATGTGACGAAAAGCAGACGATACCAAAAGAAGTGCATCAATCAAGATAATAAATTCCTCGAATTCAATGTATTTATCAGTAGTCTGATGGCAGTTGTCCTGTGTCAAAGAAAATAACAAAAGCGAAAGGCATTTAATTTCTTATACCTATGCATATAAATTAAAGTGTTAAATAGGGTTTGAGATGTCAAAAATTGTTTTAAAGGTGTAGCCAGCACTGCAGAAAATTCCTGCCAGGAATTCGCTGTCTATCTCTCTAGTCTTTGTTGTCTCTCCAAGCGTTCTTACTGTCATTCGCTACCAAGCATATAAAACATTAATGAATTTAATAAGTTTGAACACAATAACATGTACAATAGGGTGGACGCCGATAAGGTTCTTAGCAAATCGCATCATAAATGATTCCTTGAATTTAAAAAGCATACCATTTTGTTAATTTCTTACACATAAAGGGATGTCTTTTTATACTTTACAACATAGGTACAAAGAGTTCAATGGGGTTGTGCAAATGTATGCAACTGGGAGAAGGAATATATTCTATATATTCTAGATCATCAGGTGATTAAGCCATGTCGCACGGACCTTTTATACATGTTAAATAATCCTCATTATATATCGATCCTCAAAGTTTAGAAATGATCAGATGGACGATAGTCTATCAATAAGTAGCACCGTATAAACAACGGCGGCAACCGTGATGCGCAGTACTTCAGTTCAAGTTCAGTTCGTGTGACGCCTCTCTTAAGAGGTATCAGTAGCCTCTACTGGGGTTTCCCAAGAAATTGTGCAGTAAAATGCTATTCTAAATATTTATTTAAATATTGCCTTGTTTATATTAAAAGTATTTTTTTCAACGGTCATGAAGCTTTTTGCCAAATGTTCCAAATGTCCGTCCGTCTGTATGAACACCTAGATCTCAGAGACTAGAAGAGCTAGAGCAACCAAATTTTAGATGTAAGCAGATCAAGTTTGTTTCAAATTTTGGGCACTCCCCCTTCCGCCCCGCAATAAAAAATGTTGAATAACTCCCACAATTTTTAAGATATCGAGCACAGATTTTGCAGTGTAGTCTATGTGGCCAATATCTACAATCTCACAAATCTCAAAAGGATCGGATAATAAATGGTCGAGTTAAAAAATGTTTCATACTTATCCAAGCCGCATAAAGTTATTAAACACTAATTGAACTGAGTAACGGCTATTTCGAAGTCTGGCAGGGCCGACTTTAATTTTCGCTCTCGTTTTTTATGCCTTTTTTAAACCAAAACGCATCGTATAATAAGCGATTATTATGACCTTTCATTTTTCCATACATCAAGTGTCCGCCCTAATGTACATGTAATAACATCCTATCATGATTTTCAACTAGATTGACAGTGAACTATTGTAATATTAATGTTTTGTATCCGGAGAGCACCAGAAATTGGTAGTTGATTAGTAACTAAAGGGCGATTTTTTAAGAGCTATAGGAAAGTTTTTCAAAAAAAAAACACATAAAATTCAGAAAAATTCATGAAATCTTTATTTGAATCAATAGTACGGTCCATATAATTTAATGTTTGAAGATTATTTCATGCAAATGTTGACCATGACTGCGCCTCATATGGTCCATCCGCTTAGTCCAATTTCGGCATACTCTTTCGGACATTTCGGCCTCTTCTGGTGCTCTCCGACATAGTTGGAACTAGGTTAAAATTAACTTTTACTGTCAAATTAAATTTTCAGTTTGATTAGAATGATTAGATTAAATCCATTCCAGATTTATATCGCCAAGTGATTAACCAAGTGATTTAAATCAGACAACATTTAACTCATTAGATTTAATTAAAATTTCACATGTAAATCAAAATGATTTCACTTTCTGTATTTTGTTCAATGATTGAAATCTTTAAAATTTAATCAAATGATTGCAATCAAAATATAATTCGATATGATTGCTTCAAAAGAATCAGAAATTACCATAGAGGAATCATCAATGATTTCAAGAAGATTTAAATCTTAATGATTTAAAGCAAATTGAATTCAATCGTTGCTTTTGTGAATTAGGCTGGGATTAATTCGTGAATCAATCTTGAAAGATTGATTGTTTTACAGCTCTGTTCAAAATATAATGATTAAATTTGATTTTTAAAATAAAACTCAGTAATAATAATTATAAATATTACTCAAACGTCGATTACTACTGGATTGTTAGAAATTGTGGCTTGTTTGACGCATAACCCTAGTAAGTGAATCAATCCTAACCAATAAAACCCATTGCCAAGTTTGAATACATATATAAATAGAATTTCGGTTTTTAAAAATTAAGGGGGTCTTCTCATTGAGCATCTTTTTTTTTTCGACTTTTTTTTTTGCATTTATTTATAGCTTGGGTAGTTGTGAATATGCCCCTAAAAGGATTTTTAGAAATTCGAAATAGATAAAGATACAGCCTTTTTTGTGAAGCAAGGTCAAAATGCGATTTGCTTAGTTTGGCTACTTTTTGAATGCAACGGATTGAAGCAACTACCGAATTTCGTTCAAAGCGTTCTTTTCAGATTCGCGTTTGCTGGCATTGCAGTCTGATATATGTAAGTATTTCACAAAAAAAAATGTTTTATTGCCTAAAATTTTCTTTGAGTGTCTTCAAAATCACGTTTTTGAACTTCGAAGTCACTTTTCTCCAGTTCTATGGAACCGATTTTGATGAACCCAAATGCAATCGACGGAGAATTGTCGAATTTCTAAAACTGCATACTAAAATTTTTCATTTCAATTTGTTTTTGATGCAAAAAAACAACTTCAAACTTTAAACTCGTATATCTCGAAACCACGTTTTTCGAACTGGCGGCCATGATATCTCCAGTTCAACTGAACCGATTTTCATGAAACAAAGTGGAATCGACGCAGAATTGTCACCATTCTCGGGTGAACCTCGACCATAATTTTAAAAATTTTTTTACTATTTTTTTTTTACACTAAACTACAAAAAAAAGCCCGACATTGAAATTTTTTTTTTGAATGGCCGCCATTTTGTCAAAAAAAATCACAAAATTAAGCTTGAGGTTCACCCGAGAATTACATCTATACTGATTATAACCCCGTTTTTTTTTTTCATTTCAGACGCTCCGGAGACCCGGAATCGTGGCCGCCGTGACGACTCCTTTTTTTTTCACCACCAACTTTGAAGTCTCATTACTTTTTGAACAGCCCACGTATCGAGGCAAAAAAAATTTTTTTATTTACTTTGAAACTTTTGTAATACAATAAATAAAAAAAAGTTTTCAATTATTCTTTGCGTTTTCAAATAAGAATTTTTTTAAAAAGGGTCCAAAAAACGGGTTTTGAATGAGAAGACCCCCTTAATGATTATTTTTGATTTTTATTCGTTTTACTCAAGAAATAATCATTATCGATTGAGCAATCACAAAATAAAAATCATTGCGGAAATGAATGGATTAGCGAAATATTTACAACCTTATTTTATTATGACACATTTTTTTAAACGGGTACTCCAAGTTGATGATTTCGTTAGATGAGAAATCTACGAATTATCATTATTTACGGTTCCTGGTCTAAAATAATGCTTACATGTCAATATTCAAATTCATCAAAACAGAGAAAAACAGAATATAACAAAGAAACAGTTCGATAAATTGTTTTCAATGATTTGAAATTCGGGATTTTGCATTAATCCCGACCCGGACCCGACAAAAGCTATCCCCTCCCGGCTCGATCCCGACCTTAAATTTTAAATTCAATCCGGTCCCGCGCGATTTCCGCGGGATCCGAAAATCCCAAATGCCGCATCCTCCAGGACCGAAAATCTGATATGTCCAAGAGCGAGATTTTTGAATTTGGAGAAACAATTCATCGTGTTTGCTGTTTGCTCGCTGCTGGAATGAACTACTTCATGACATAAGGAAACTCAGGAACGCAACGCAATTCAAAAATGAATAAGTAAACTACATAAAAAAACAAAATACTGAATTATAATAATAAAAAAAAACCCTTAGTTGTTTATGTTGTTTATAAGTTATTGCGCTCCGATAACAGTTTAAGGTTTTTACTTTACATTTCAGAGACAAGGAATATCGTTTTAAATTAAGTTAATACATTTAACAGTCAAAGCTAAAAATAAATTAGACTAAGCAAATAATTGTTACCTTGTTATATAGGTTATATGTATAGAAATACTTAAAAAGAGTATTTGCTCTAAACTTAGAAAAATCTATTTCTAGAATTGTAAAGTTTTTGGTCCATAACATTTAAACGCGATATTATCCAAATAGTGTGTAGTAAATTTAAGTCTATTAGCTAGTTAATTACACGATTTATTAAATTTGCAGAAAAATCGAGGTACGCTTTCAACGTGGGAATAAATTAGAATTATCTGAATAAAATTTTTTTCTTACCCTTGCAGAGAGTATATTGAAATAGTCGAAATGTTTGAAACGCTAATCATGACTAGCTGAGTTGAATTAGCCACGTCCATCTGTCCGTCCGTCTGTTTAAAATATATATCCTCAGTCAGTTTGAAACATAACATCATGAAACTTTCAACGAAGATTAATAATACTGGTTAATAAATATGTCCAGAAAGTTCGAAGCTGCTATCTATAAAATTAAAGGAGATATGACGTTTCGAAATTGAAATGTAACTTGATCTGCCTGAAAATATAAGAATCGTATGTTCCATAAGTGTGGAACTTCTATATCTTTCCATTTCTGAGATCTGTTGGTTTATACGGACGGACGGATATATGTACATGGATATATGGACTCGGCTTTTGAAGCTGGCTGTTACACAAATTTTTCTCAAGCTTAAATTCTCTGTGTAAAATTGGTGCAGAGGATAAAAATATTGATTTGTATTTAAATAAAGTCTGATTTGCTTGAAACATAGTAGAAAATTGAAAGGAACTACAAAATTAGTTAAAACCCAATTCACTCAAATAATTACAATTATTCTCAAACATATAAACAATATGAAAAAGACTAATTTTGTATGGGAGCTTATCTAAATGAGGGGCAGAGCGTTTTCGACTCGGCTGTTGATGCTGATCAAGAATACATATACTTTAAGGATTCGGAGATAATTCCTTCAATGCGTTAAAAACTTGAAAATGAAATTCAATCTTAGAGCTTTTCTAAAATGACAGAATTCTTTTCGAGCAAAACGATTCTGAACGTATAAGCTACGTCTCACATTGTTGCTTGGAAAGAACAATGTGCCTACTAGTACGAAATATAAGCTCTTCAGTGCAGCGGTAAGATCGGTTATGACCTATGGCGCTCAAGTGTGGGGGCACACCAAACAGAATGATTTACAAGGAAGCCGGACCCTCGCCCCTTCACGTATACACAGTATACATGCGAGTCGATGACCCGCAAAGATTGTGTCTTCATATTTACTGCGTGAAAAATTGCAACACTTCCAAGAGTGGGAAAACCTGGCGGAGAAGCTATGCGTACCTTTACGGTTGGACGTCTCTATGGAATGGGCACTTTGGTCAGATCAAATGGGGGATGGATCTAATTTTATTCTGAAAAATGAATTTAGGCCGCGATCTTATTTCATGAACTTAGGCTGCGATCACAAAATGAAACTAGACCGCGAGGTCCACACTCATTCTGCAAAATGAATTAAGGCCGCGATATCGTAATGAAATTAGTCCGCGAGGCCTTAATTCATTTCACGAGTGAAATAAGACCGACCCGGTCCCTTGTGTTCGCAGCCCAAAGTCTTCGTAAAATACATTTTAATTTTGTGATCCGCTGTCATTCAACAATAAAAACGAGAGCGAAAGTTAAAGTCGGCCCTGCCCGACTTCGAAATACCCGTTACTCAGCTCAGCTCGGATAAGTATGCAACATTTTTTTAACTCGGCCGTTTATTACCCGATCCTTTTGAAAATTTGTGAGATTGTAGATATTGGCCACATAGACTACACTGCAAAATCTGAGCTCGATATCTTAAAAACTGTGGGAGTAATTCAATATTTTTTATTGCGGGGGCGGGAGGGGGCGTGGCCAAAATTTGAAACAAACTTGATCTGCCTACAGACAATACTAGCTTACGTATAAAATTTGGTTGCTCTAGCTCTTCTAGTCTCTGAGATCTAGGTGTTCATACAGACGGACGGACGGACGGACGGACGGACGGACGGACGGACGGACAGACGGACATGGCTATATCGACTCGGCTGTTGATGCTGATGAAGAATATATATACTTTATGATATCGGAGATGCTTCCTTCTGCCTGTTACATACATTTGCACGACTTTAGTATACCCTTTTTACTCTACGAGTAACGGGTATAAAAATCAATAAAACTAGAGACCGCGCGGTCTAAATTCATTCTGCAAAATTAAGTTTTATTGATTGTTTTTATCAGGGATGCAAACCGGTTCTGAACCGAACCGAACTAGCTTCCTTTCAGAATAGCTGAACCGAACCGAAAACCACAAATAAAAACGGTTCGGTTCGGTTCAAATCCCTGACAAGCTCTAAGACGGGAATTGCTTTCCTCGAGCCAATAATACTTATTAATTTAGGAATTCAAAACGTTTCCTTGAGACAAATTTTATACATCCTTACTTGACTTGACAATTTAAGAAAATGTAATCCTGCAATTCTTCTGCATTTCCCCTGCGATATCTTAATACATCTGCCATCAAACTACATTCTTTCCCCTAGTGGACAAAATTTTCAATTTTCTGTAGTACTTCTTAACCTTAATTCAATCTTAGCCAGGAGAGTTTTTGATTCTTTTCTAGCTGACATTCTCTGTTTTCTAAGTTCATTCGTCTGGGAACCAATGTACGAATCCTTTAAGGCCGAAATAATACATTTTGGACATTCTTTCAAGGATTTTAAAGATACTCAAATGGATTATGGGAATTTACAAAGTGTGCGAAAAGTCACATTACAATAGAAATCATAATATTTCATAATGTGTCTTTGTGAACCACTGAACCGAATCGAACCTAAACCGCTGTTCAGTCAGCTCTAAAAATGTAATGAACCGAACCGGCGGTTATTGAATTTAACCAAATTTTGTAAATAATACTTTCGCTTTAAAAATACTTTAAATATACGAAAATAAAAAATCAATTTAAAATATTGAAATTTTTCAAAGAAATTATTTAAACAATTAGCTCTAAACAATTAAATGTTCAAATTATCAGCAAAAAAATGTGATATTCGGATTCAACAGATAAAATTACGCAAAATTTAACTTTTTCCATTCAATAGATACTTAACACCAAAATTAAACAAGATCTACTTTAAAAAACTTAAAACGCGTTTTTTTTAAAACTGTGTTTTTTCATTCGTTGACCAATATAACTCGAAAACCATTCGGTGGATATTGATGAAATTTTAATATTATCTTTTTGGCATTAAGAACTAGTCATTAATCGAAGGATATTGATTTTTGTTGATAATTACTATATTTTTTAAGCAATTAACTTTAAACTTTTTATCCAAAAACAACTTCCAAAATTTAAAAAAGGCACCATTTTGTGAATTTAAAAAAAAAAATGCTTCGATTAAAAACTGGATTTATTATTAAACTAAAGGTTTCACCTTGGTTTTTCAAATTACGATGATCCAGAAGGCTTATGTGATGGTCACCGCGAAGCACTACTCGCGGGAGAGGATTCAACCAATATGGCGATATTTTAATAAATAATATATATTTTTTTTGTTTCTTTTTCATAAATGTTAAGTTAAAGCTTTGCATAAAAACTCTGAATAATTTATTTTGTAAAATGAACTTAATTACTGTAAAAAATAAATTTTTTAAAATAGACCTTTTTTTATGCTTCTGAGTGCATCTACCCCCTTAAGATGGGAAAGAACTACAAAGACGAATTTATAAGGGAAGCGCAGTGCAGCTCGGTTCGCGTGCTAGCAGGAGAACTGAGTTACGAGCTCGGTCCAGTAAACTTTTTCTAGGATTCTTACACGATCAAATTAAACTCATATTTATGGCGCTTAAGAGATAGTTGGACTAAGTTTCATCCCATATATCAGAGCGGGAAACTGTACTCTTTGTAATAAGAGGGTGCATGAGGACATAATTCACTTTCTTGTTGACTGCCCCATTCTGGCAGAGACTTTGGAATAACTGTCATTGCAAGAGAGGAGATCTTGGATCTTTTAAATGGAGCAAGTTGGACGTTGCTCTCCTCATACATTGCAGCAGCGTTAAAGTACAGGAACAGAATTGTTTCGGAGGATTTTTAAGATATATTTGTACTTGTTAATCAAACTAAATTTAAGAAAGTATGAAATGAATTGGGTTGGGATCTTTAATCCATCTTTATGCAGGAAACGATGGGGTATCTTGCGACGAGCTTGGCAGCCGTGAGTAGTACTGGCATGGAGATGGAGAGGATCAGGCTTACGGTAAATACACCAAGCCTAAGCCTTAAGTAAACAACTAAACGTCTTACATTTTCTAATCAATGTATGTTTAATTAAAAATTGTCAAAATTCCCATACAAATAAAGACAACAACTACTATTTGTCTGGCAGTCTTACGCATTGTGTTGTTTTGAGAGTGTTGCTGTATTTTTTGTACAATTCCCGCACTCGTTGGCCGCAATGAATACACACGAACGGCTTATCTTCTGTTGTAGCCATGACTTGAGTTTACTTTACATTGTCATACAATGAAATGTGAATCTGATTTTGTTTATTAACTAACTGATGCACAAGCAGCTGGCAGGGTTGCCTACACAGGGTAAAAAATAAGGGGTACTCATAATCATGGATATGGTATTGATGAGCTGCAATGATTAAAGTATGCTATGCTCGATTCTCACTCTCGCGAACATCTGCATTCTTGCACGTGTCGTGACTTTTTGAGTAGTGACTCGGTAGGGTATCGATAATCTTACCCACCAAATAGTTATCATTACAATTGTCACCACTAAAAAATTCAAAATCAGCTTTGAAATTTAAGCGGGAAAAAATGGCAAGGCGCCATTACCAAAGTAGTAGCAAAGATTTTAGATATTATAGATGACGCATGTAAAACCAAAAACGATTATTCCTGGTAGCTAACATAGGCATCTGATTTGATCCTCATGCGTCATCCATAAAAATCCTGGTAGCTGACATTGACAACCATCAAAACATACGTCATCTATAATATCTATAAGTCTTTGGTAGCAGGTAGTAGCATCTGCACCAAATGCCATATCAACCTATTGGACCTTTGGTTTGAGAATATTGATGGACTTGTTGAGAGACGCAAAACCTTGCGAGATGTGCTTAATGAAATCTCAGAAAATGTATATATATTTGGGCATACAACCGGGGAAGATAAAGACCCGGAACCGTGTCTCTGAAGCTGGTAATGACATCACCTTTAGCAGAGCTTATGGATATTTTCAATGAGTGCCGGCAAGAAGGAAAAATCAAGTCCCTGCAAGTCATCTTAAGGGTAGTGTATACCTTCAGGTGACATTTTATAAAGGTTTCCAAAAAATTTAACAACACTAAAATAAAAGTTATATAACTAAGCGGGTTTCTATATTCGATAGGAAATCGGTTGAATTAACTTAAACATTTTTGTTGTTTTTGTTCTTGCTGCGGTTATTGTTGTATTCCGGTTCAAATGTTTCAATGTTTCACATGATTTTTTGAGATCGGATTATCCGAAAGTAAAAATGAAAACGGCGTTTTGTTAGGAACTGATGTGGTTATGGTGTCATCTAGGATATTTGGGACGTTCAAGAAACAGCGGAGTTATGGGGTTCCAAAGTAAAAATTTCGAAAACCGACCATTTATTAACCCTTTTATCGGTTTTAGCTCTGTTATTTATTGACCGATCCAAAATATCCTAGAAGATACAATAATGGTGGGTATTGGAAGTAGATACGATAATAGTGGGCATTGGGAGTAATAAAAAAAAACATTTTTAAAATCGGTCAGCAGGTACTTCTCTAAAGGTTTTCGAAAAAGTAATTTCGAGACAATCACTTTTAAAGCTTCGGCAGCTGTTTTTCATAAAATTAACATTTTTTTGTTTAACAAACTTAAAGCATGGGTTTTATACATTTGGGTGTTAGCTTTGACCGAAAAAACCAAACTTTTGAGCAGTTCCCAAGAAACTTTGTTTGAAGTGCGTCCAGACGTGATAAAAAAAATATTACAATAAGAAAATTGAATTTGTAAAAGATTTATATTTAAAACAAGAAAGAAAGTCGGTCAAGCCCGACTCTAACATACTCTGTACCAACGAAATTATACACTCAGCATAAATTCTGATGCTGCAGTAGCGCTGCAGCAGCGAACAGTCTTTGGATCATAACTCGACAACTGCTTAACCGATCTTTACCATTCCTAAATATGTCCAGAAGGAACGAACGATCTATCTTAAAAACTGTGGGAGGTATAGCCAAAATTGAAAATAAACTTGATCTGACTGCAGACATAAGAAGCATATGTCAGATTCATGTCAAACCTCTATCTCTTACCATCTCTGAGATCTGTGCGTTCATACGGACATGACGGACATGACTCGGCTGTTGATTTTGATCAAGAATATATATACTTTATAGGGTAGGGTTTATAGATGCTTCCTTCTGGCTGTTATATACTTTTGCATAAACTTAATATACTCTATGTACCTACGGTACAGAGTATAAAAAGTTTTCTATGACAGATATTTGCTATAATCATAATGTGCAGCGTATTTGTACCAGAAGACTACTTTCAAAGTTGGGTCAAGTTAGCTTCAAAACTGGCGGAGAATATAGCATAGAAACTGACGGAGGGACAGACGGTCAAGCTAATCAAGTATATAAACACTTTATGTGGTCGGAGATGCCCCCTATTGGATATAAAAAGAGCCATTAAATACCTAGGAGCAATGCTTGCGTGACGTAAGCCAGGTCATCGAAGAGGAAGAGAAGGCCCCAAAATAAAGCATCACCTTCACTAGAATCATGCTGAACCCACGCAGACCGAAACAGGCGACACGACTTTTGGCGAGCCTCACTTAGGCCACTATCTTGCGTGCGTCCATCTATGCTCCATTCTCTATATACTTAAAAGACGTTTGTGGGGCGTACGTCTAAGTGCACTCATGGTTACTTCTGCATATTGAGTGAAGTAATGCCAAAAATGTTTGTCAATCAATTTCAAATCAATTTTAAAAATGCATTGCACTTGGAGTGCTGTTCTAGTTTATTTTTAAAATATTTATTTCATTACCATTTTATATTAACAAAAGGTTGGAAACATCTTGTTAGAACTAGTCCTGGTAGGTACATCGGACAGTTTATGTTGAGATAAATGTCTTGTAAAAAGGAAATGGCACAGTACTATTTAATTAAGGCTCTTCTTTAAATGATTCAGCTAGTAATATTTGTGAATATTATGTTTAAGTTGGTTCATATGTGAATGGACATGAGAGATTTGTATTGAGATACTGGTCCTAATAAATCTGTATAGCTTTGTTTAGTTTTAACAATATGAGTCGTTCGAATTTTTGTTTTGGAAAACTTACAGATGGAAGCTAAGGCGGACCCTTTCTTTAGCGGGCTTTATGAGCAGACTTCTAAACGTTATTCACATTTTACTGATAATTTCCTACTTTCTATATTAATACAAGGTTGCAAGGGCGCAATATGTGTTGTATGAATACGTTGTTTAAATGTAATGCTTGAATTGTGTGTAAAAATAAAGGAAAAGATACGGAGAAGGCTTTTCCGAAGTATCGAGTTTTATTTGTTGACCAAGAGGCTAAAAATACATCATTGTTTCATTTTAAGAATGGCAGTAACACAATGGTCATGGTAGATCTGGCATAGGACATTTTATTCAATTTTTCTTCATTTATTCGATTCAAACAAGAATACGTTTTTACCAAAATTCGATTTTAGGAAAGATACAAATAGTTAAACAGGCTTGAGCTAGACTTGGAGTTTCCAGCCACTTCAATTTGACGCATGCTTATGCTTATGTATAGTCACTTTTTTATTGAAATATACAAACATTTACATGGTCATTGTTATCGTAAGGAAGCAAGCCCCAAAAGATAATCTGACTTGGGTGTAATAAAGAAACTTACAATTTAATATTTGCCGGACAAGTTGAAATAACTAAACCGTGAATGCAGATAAGCATATAAGCAGGCGTACATATAGTTTTTTTTTAAACAATCAGGTTTTATATTGTTGGGTACTACTCTTGTCAGCATTTTTGTTATTCTTAAAATTATTTAAACTATTCTTATGATATAAATGTGTTTGTTATCAACCGTACGTAATATGTAAACGGAAAATACATAAACTGTATTCAGCATTAGTGGGCGTGATCGCCAGATCGCAGCTTGGGTTTCGAAAAAACTATAGTTTGATTGCAAAAACCAAAATTTTTTTGAAAAATATTAAAGAAATTAATACTAAATACATTTACCAATCTTCAAAACTCTTCTTCATTTGTATTTGTCATTTCTCCCACGAATATCTTTCCCTGCTGTTTTTTTAAGTCTTTAACTACTATGACCATTTCTAATTCCATTCTTTATTCTTTTTTCTCCATTCCTCCCCCTTTCTACATTCCTGTTTGTTTATAATTAGCTTTAACTGAAACCAAAAGAAGTGCACATTTGCGAGCATCCATTCTGTCGAAGCCAGAAAATATATAAAAGAGCGAGAATTGATGGATTTCAGCAACCTCAATCTTATCGAAGACCCTAGTGGTGGCTGTGTCGTATTGCTATAAATTAGAGCTATCACCTCTGACGGTTATTTTTATTCCCTTGATGAGCAAAATAAGTTAAGGGATTGTATAATAAAGAAACGAAAAGGTCCAATAACTAACCCGGACATTAAGAAAAATAATGTGCTAGCAAGACTTATGCGCTTTTATTTGATCATGATTTAGAGGAACATTAGTGAAAAATATAAGGTTCTGTTTTAAAACAATGGAAATTTAGTTGTAGTTAAGGAATATGTGGAAACTATTACATGAAACAAAGATTACGTGCTATTATCAACAAGGATAGGGAAAGGGCTCGAACTTTGAAGGCTTATGGGCAGTAGTATGCGACCAAGATTAGTATCAGGGAATATAATCACAATGTATTATCGTTACGATAAGTAACGACGGCAATAAAATTTCATGTTTGTTTATGTGCATGGTGGATTTAATTTGATTTAATATTTCTTAAGAACTAATAATAACGTTAATTAATCATTAAAACCCAAAATGTAATGTGGTATATTAGAACGTAAGAACTTAAAACGATATACAATAGATGTTATACATAGTATTATATTAATGATTGATTGTGGGGTACTTGATTTTGTGGCTAACATTCGCAGTTACGGATATGGTACACAGAATTATAGGTATGTAACAGTAATACTCTTACACAAATGTTCATAACAATAACAAAATTTGAATCGATTGACAAAAACGGTTTCTGTATTCGCATAGCTTGGGTACATGGAGTCGTCCGCACAATTGTTTACATTTGCAATCTTATATATGTAGGTATATACGAGCATGCGTTTCCTGTGTGCGCTTCTCTTAAGTATAGTTAGTTGAACATCAATAGACAGTGAGTAGAAAACAGAATAGAGAATGTATGTATTTTTATGTTTACAATTCAGTCTGAAAGGCATAGTTGTGTATACACATTCAATATCACCTATTTTGAATAATTTACTGTTAATTGTGTTTGAATTAGGTTCGTTTTCCCTTTAATTTAAAATTATGTTTAAATAATAGATGATCTGTAATATTCATGTTCCTTTAAGTTTAATTTTAACCACTTCTTAACGTTATTAAATATAATTTCATTTAATGCAAGTACGGGAAAGTTGCTGTAAATTTCGTTGCGTTAAGTTGGGAATAAATATATATATATATAAACCTAAATTTGGTACCCAAATACAATTTCCTTTTTAATTTCACATTTGATATTTGGTTTAGTGTTATTTATGTATATATATCGTTAGCATATTGTATATGTTATATCTGCGATTGTGTATCCAACTTTAGCTTGCTCGTGAGGGTATGGTTGCTCCAATTTGATTCCTGCTTATTTTACAGAGATTACTCTTCGTCCGAAATATCCGAACTCTCGCTTATATCACTTGAAAACAGTTCCAGCCAGTGATAGTCGCGACGATCCACGTATTCCCAAAGATAAATCTGCAAAAGAAAATTAAGGATAAGAACTCATAGCACGGTAATTTTAATTGGCATTGACCAAAGAAAAGTCGTGAGATTTTAGAAGTAAATGAATAAATAAAATTTGCTTAATTTGTTAAACATTCAGGTATAGCTTCAGGACGGTCAGACGGTCATGGCTATATCGACTCGGTTTATAACGCGGATCAAGAATATATTTATTTCAAATTTTACATACTACAAGGCTTTGGTGTAGCGGAAATTAGCTCGGCATTCAAATTAAGTGCAACTTATTACATAACACTACCACTAAATTCTCATTTCTTACACATGAACAATTACTTACATCAAGCAAATCAATTATTTCATTTTGGCTATGCAATTTCCGAGCACGTTTCGGCAAGCCAACATCGACGATATCCCCATTGGGTAAAGCGTGTTTGTAGAAGCACTTATTGCCAAAGGGACATTTTCCTTCTCCTTTCTTGAAGTATTTACAGTCCTTAATACCTAAGGCGGTGCGATAATCATTGAGCAGCTTGTCCTTTTCTTCCTTAGTTTCCACCCAAAACGCGCTGGGGCAGACAAAGTCGGAACACACGCGACATTCAGGGCAAGCACTAGAATATTAAAAAAAGATTAGAATCAGGTTTATATAGTTAAATACCCGGCGTCGCCCGGGTCCCTTGCTTTGTGAAAAATGATTCTTATGAAAGCGTTTATAAATAAGTTTTAACTGGCTGCAAATTGATATTAACAGTCAGAAATAAAATGCAGCCAGAACCAAACCTTTTACGGAACCGAAGTACGACTCGGATTAAAATGGCTCTGTTCCCAATCGATTTTCGTATAAGCGTTTGTGTTTCAAATTTTAAAACGATCGTTTTTCTGAAAGTGAAGATGCCGATTCATAAATGAATTTGTATGTGCATATGTGCATACATAGTTTGGTTCAATCAATCAAGGTCTGCCTGAGCTTAAAGCGTTTACAAAATAAAGAAAGATGTACTTGAATTTTGGTCAGATAATTCAACAAACTCTTCGGGGAAACTGTCAAAAGTTAGCGTAGATCGACTATTTTCCTAAATATAGCTGGATGGTCCTAGATAAGTAATCAACTTTCTTTAATTTAACTGCTATATACTGTTTCATACCGAACTAAAATTCCTGATACCGATTCGGAAACCAGAACCAAAACGGAACCTTCAATCGTCCCAAGTACAGGAACTGAAATACGATTCGGGTTCATTCCCCGACTAATATACATAATAAGCATCCACTTTCGCTGGTAAGGTGGATCTTACAGACGGGGTTCACTCACTTTAGAAATTATTCTTGAACTTAAAAAATAAATGAAAAAATTCGTTCTTACCCTATTGGAAGCAACTTATAACCGTTGCCCGTTCGTACTCACCGTGTTATTTTATGCTCAAACTGTTTGGCCTGACGCCATGTGCGAATGCATTCCAAACAAAATATATGGTTGCAGTTGGGCAAGATTCCAAAACGCTTCTCTCTGCCTGCTTTCTCCATGATGGTATCGAAACATATTCCGCAAGTTTTGTCCTTGGAACGAGCAATGGCAAAGGACAGCTCCATGGCCTGCTCGTGCTGTTGTAGGCACTCACGGTTGTGCTTCTTACGTTGCGGCTGATCCGAGGGGTGCAGGCAATACTGGTCGCACATTTCGCACAACTCCATGTGGATGCGATATGGACAGTACTCGCCATAGGCACATGGGCTTTCGTAGGGGCAAACGTCATCGAGAGATCCGGGCTCACTGAACTTGACGTCCACTTCATTTGCAGTCGGACCGCCAACAATTTCTGCCCATGAGATTCCGTTCTGAACACCAGCACCAGATGCTACTGCCCCGGACTCCTCCTCAATCTCGCTCTGCCGATGCGGTAAAAAACGCTTCTGACCAGGCACAAATATTGGTGCATTCGCCCAATTGCGTTGGTGGCTTGTACTCGGCTTTGCATTGTCATCGGCTGCAGTAGCTGGAGCAGCGCCAGTGCGTTGCTCGCATTCTGGACGTCCACGGCTTAGATCGTGGGAAAAACGGCAGAGCTCGCCAAATCTGCAAATTCCGCGAACATAGTAGCGACAAATTGTCTGACTTCGCCCAAGGGTAGCATTGGAAGTGGCTGGATCGCTGCTGGCGATGGCGGCACTCATTCTGCTGTTACAGTTGCAAATGGATCTGTTTTGATTTTTAGAGATCTGACAATTCTCGACGTTGACCTAAAAATGAAAATGAAATATTTTAATCAGCTGCACTGATTATGTATACATACATTCATACATTTGTATGTATTTATGCTTGGTTATGATAAATGCACAAACATGTGAACATTTACATATGTATACATGTGTATGAATGTATATACCTTCAAACCATTGTTGCACATATGTACATATGTATGCACCTACTAACGTTTGTGGTACATAAGCTAATTAGTTTATTTAGACAATGACAGCAGATGATTTCAAATGCGCGTCTTTATTTCAATGTATGTACGTGTGTACGCGTGTATGCATAAACGTACATTCGTGCATTTGTAGACTGTTAAGAAAATATGTTTTTCTCGTTTGCACAACACAAAACAGTTGTGCTTATCTGAGCGGATAAACTATTCAACCAAGCACTGCAGTTATTTTTATACCCACATACAATTATTCTTTTCTTTCGTCACAATTTCTTCAATCACAAATATTTTTCATGGTTGTCCTCTGAATGCAATCGATAGGTTTTTGGGACTATCGGAATGTATCGCTAAATAACAGGTCTGTTGCGTTTTATTCTTCTACTGAATTGAAAAGTGGTGAAGCAAAACTACGTCAAACTAATTCCGCTTCCTTGAACTAATGCATTTGTCTCAGCCGTTTCACTAAAAGTAATTTTAGTGGACATATTTTAGCAGAATAAATAAGCTAAGTTTTAAAGATATTTCTTGGAAATTTTGTTTAGTTTGAATTTATTATTGAATTGTTATTCATTGCGACTAATTCAATGTACTTATTTTTGCAACAGTCACATTCAAACTGCTAGGAGCGACGTATAAAAATTCGGTTTGAGATATTGACAGATGTATTTTAAAACTCTCCGCAATCGCTAACTAGCATCCCGTATTTGTTGTTTTTAACTAATATGTTGTGGCGCAAATGTAGAATCAAATAGGCTTCTTAAAACTCCCATACAAATTTAAAGTCCGAATTTAGAGTCCTCCCATAAACTTAAATCTTGATTTTCGGGCTGAAACTTATCTAATACTAAAAAAATTATAACAAGCCCATTGCTCGTAAAAGATAGTTTAGTTTGACAAAATTGAAATAAATCAAGTAAAACTAGATTTTGAAGGCTAATTTCGATACCATTGCTGCGTTTGATTGTTGAATTCTGAGCGATCAAAAGTCAGAAAAATATTTTTTCGCCGTTTGGAAACGGAAACTATAATACGATTTTGACTTGACAACTCGTTGATAGCACTAATAGACAAACAGGTATTAGTTTAAGATGCTCGGAATACTTTTCACTGTATAAGAAAGTTAATTGTATTTCCCTTTCGTTATTTTAAAACAGCTCTTGCATTATTTTATATCCATATTTTAATGCTTCGTGTAAGCAGCCTGCGAGTGAGATCCACTTTCGCCCGTTTTAAATTTCACTTGGCTGGGATTGGGATAGGATGGACTTTTGCCCGTATCGATCATTGAAGTATTTACTTTCAACCAACGATAACCGTAAAAGTTTGAACTTCCGTCTGCCTCTGCTTTATTGGGCCTCTGCGATAGTTATTGTTTTAACTTCGCTGCAATACTTTGTACAATCAAGTTGTGCGCATTCTTCCGAGTAAGGTGATCTTTCCATTCAAGGACCACAATATGATCTGTTGCCATGAAACGCCAGTCTTAATACATTGTCCTTCCCTTGAGAGTAGTTCCTTTGTTATTTTGTGTACCAATTTCTCCACTTCTATGCATAACATATTATGGAAAAAGCTTATATTTTGTATTTCACTCTTGGTAGCACGTTTTGTTGGGTCATAAGACTGTTCCAGATTCTGGGTAGCTCTTAAGATGCTTTTAAAATTTTCCATTTGCTTGTGGGACGAAACTCACTCAAACTCTACACCGTTTTAAGTTCGCTATTAATTTGGCAATAACAAAGACCAGCGCTTTTGATTTTCCAATTTTGATCTGCATGTTCCAACAGTCTTTAAGTCAACACCAGGTCATCAGCAAGGTTTCGCTTATAAAGATTGAGAACAGGAGAGGACTAGGAATGGTCCATCCCAAACCCCAACCATATTTTCATCGCACATCTTCTGAGGGGTGTTTGCAAAATTTGACGAAACATCTACTTTTCTGAGCTTGTAGACTAAGCTTCTTCTGTTAATCAAACGCCGTTTTTAAGTCAATAAAGCAGACAGAAAATGTTTTTTTTTCGACTGATGCATTCTCTCGTCAACAAATCGTTCCTAAAGCCATATTTGTTCCCGAACTCGCAAATACAATACAGGAGTGATTTTGCAATTTTGAAGTTCTTGTCGATTTTTAAATGCGCTTTTTACACGTTGGGGCAAATCCGACTAAGACCAATTAGATCAAAGAAGAAACTTTACTAAATTTTTTGTATTTTTAGATACAATCGATCGATGTCATCCAGAATATTGTACCCCTTGTTTTTAAAATTGTCCAGATGTTTGTAACTCAAAGAAAGAAGCGTATCAGACTCACATAGTATACGAATTCTTGATAAGCATGACAAGCTGAATTGACAAAGCCAGGCCCGTCTGTTTGTCCGAAAATATTGAAAAAATTTTTAAATCTTTAAAATTTTAGCTAGAGGGGGTTGGCATGAAAAAGGGCGAATGCATACATGATGGCAAAATAAACACGAGAATAAACAAAAATGCAAGTTAATTGTTTTATTCTTTTCAAATTTGTAATAAATTATAGGGGGAAGCATCAATCGGAAGAAAAGGATGTTAATAAAGGAGCATAAGGATGGCTCACGATCTATAGTCTCCCTACGGGTTTGCATCTTCCGTAAATCTTTGATTGTCATCAGACGTGCAAGAGGCGTTTCTTTAACTAAATCGATTCTTTTGTTCACATTGTTTTTGCCGTTTGAACTAGATCACATGACCAGATAAACTGTAGAAAATGCCGAAAAAACTGTCAAACAAAACAATATCAAATCACTTTGCAGGAACGACCTAAAATACATGTTGATTTCTATAAGCTTGGCCGATTAAAAAAATAAGAAAAATTTGAATTTAAATAAGCACCGCAAAATGCATAAGTGGTACGGCAGCTTCAAAAATAGCTTGCTCGCGGAGTATATACATACCTTTGGAGTTTTCACAGATTTCTAAAGGTAAGTTGAAATCTTAATTTTCTATGGTTTTTTGAACGTTTTATTTAAAACAACAGATAGTACGAGGAGGATCAAATTTTTGACGAACTCTTATCAGTGGTATTCCTGAAAGTGATTTGCTTTCGATTTCGTGCATCAGCAGATCACGACAGCTCCATACAAAATTTGCAGTGTGCCCAGAATAGGTATGGAAAGTAGGGTAATACTAATTGCTTTCACGAAATCAGCTTCGAGGCTGATTTTGTTTTGATTTCGTGTTAGCGTGACCGTTCTCATCAACGAATGCGGTCGCACTTGGTGTTTGTTTACCTTTAAATTTGATCTCAATATGGAAAACTTTGTAAGTTTTTTGTGTTTTTCTGCTATTAAACTTAAATGCATGTGTTAATTTACTCCTTAAGGATTTCTGCGCAGCACCATCAAAGCCTAAGCGTGCTAGCGCATTCAAATGGACGGATCAGATATTCAACCAACAAGTTATGCTTTAGATATTTAAATAATATAGTCTTAAAACTCTTTTTCGGCATTTTGGTTATCTTTGCTTTTGTATTTTCATGAACAGCTGTACAATCAGTTCACAATTTCATTCGGCACTATTTGCTTTCGCGCCTTTGTTTAATTTAGCGCCAAACGAAATCCAAATCGAAAGCAAATCACTTTCAGGAATACCACTAATGTACGATCAGAGAAATTTTTTGTAGATAAGGGCTTGTGCTGTGTGTTTAATCTACTACATCCATATTATTTGTACAAGTTCAGGTAAAAATGTATTTATTATTATAGCATAGCATAGCAATTGTGAAGTGCTGGTTACCTATTACGCAGTGCGACACTAAATAAACTCGGGATGACATCCTTAAATTCTGATAGAAGGGTCTTTTGTAAGCATCACATCACTTTGAATGTGCCATTCTATTGTTACTTTTGATAGAAATACCCAACGATCACAATTTGATTTTAATTTAATAATAGTGGTATTCCTGAAATCGATTTAGATTTGATTTAGATTTCGTCAATCCGCTGTTCACAGCTGCTCCATACAAATTGTCTAGTGGGCAAAAAGTAAGCGAGGAATTTTGGGTCATACTAAAAGATTTATTAAAATCAGCTTTGCGGCTGATTTAGATTTTTTTTTTTTGGTGTGACCGTATTTTCGGTTTGGTGTGTTTGCTTACATTCTGACGCGATTTTAACATGCAAAATGTGGTAAGTCTTTCAAGGTTAAATAAATAATTGGACCCTCTTTTGAAAAGAAGACGATCCAAAATTAAGTGGACACTACCAGCTGTTCACGATATCTAAATCAAATCGAATAAGATGTCAAATAAACAACATCAACATCAATCGGAGCGCAAAAAGGGTGACATCGTCAACTGATTTAGATTTGCTTTAAGATAATCTAAAACAAATCTAAATCGCTTTCAGGAATACCACTAATATAAATATCTATATCAATAATTCAAGTATCTTCAACAAATACGGACAGAGTCATTAAAAAATCAATCATATGAAATTCGCTTCAATCGTGCAAGTAGTTAAGGCGTCTTCAGAAGGAGTCAAACCTAAATTCGTAAAAATCTTTTAAAGCTAGATTTATGATGCCATAATGGGCCATTGCATGATGCAACAAGACCACCTTGTATTGTTGCATCATGAGCTATACTATATAGTTGTCCAAATTGGACCAAACTTTGTGAAATCATGAAAAAGTATAGCAAAATAATGAATACTGAGTTTGGAATAGTTTCCATTAAAAGCAAGAAAACTTTTCTCACCAGAACTAGTTTTTTGACCGATTGCTCCTTTGCCAGCTAAATGCAATAGTCATCTGATCCGGCCGGTTCCGACAAATGTGCAGCGTATTTGTACCTGAAGACTTCAAATTGACATGCAAAAATTTTGCTTTCAAAATGACGAATTAGATAAAATAACAAGAAAGAAAGTCGGTCAAGCCCGACTATAACATACTCTGTACCAAGAAATTTTGTCTTTTGATCATAACTCGAAAACCGTTCATCCGATCTTCTTCATTTCTTTGGCGGATCGATAAGTTATCCTAATAACTAAATATGTCCAGAAGGAACAAGCCATCTATCTTCAAAACTGTGGGAGATATGACGTTTTTTCTAAATTGCGGGGGCGGGAGGGGGCGTGGCCAAAATTGAAAATAAACTTGATCTGCCTGCAGACATAAGAAGCATATGTCCCATACATGTCAAACCTCTATCTCTTACCATCTCTGAGATCTGTGCGTTCATACGGACAGACAGACAGACGGACAGACGGACGGACGGACGGACAGACGGACATGGCTATATCGACTCGGCTGTTGATGCTGATCAAGAATATATATACTTTATGGGGTCGGAGATGCTTCCTTCTGGATGTTACATACTTTTGCACAAACTTATAATACTCTATGTACCTTCGGTACAGAGTATAAAAATAGACGAACGAGCGGATAGACCGACATGGCTTAATCCATTCAGCTCGTCATGATGATCAAAAATATATACAGGGTTGCCCATATTCGACGGACCCATGTTTTTTTTTAAAAAATTAAAGAAAAAAACAAAAATTTGGCAGTTGGCAATCTTAATCATTTAATTTGTTCCAAGTAGATTTATTTACATAAATTTTTGAATATGATATCTCTCAAATGGCCGCCTCTGGCGTTGATGGCGTATTGTGCCCTTTTTGCAGCATTTTCCATCGTTTTCGCCAACATTTCGGCCGGAATAGCGGCTATTTCTTCACGAATGTTGTCCTTGAGCTCTTCTACGGTCCTTGGCTTGTTAACGTAAACCTTTGACTTCAAATATCCCCACAAGAAGAAGTCAGGCGGCGTCAAATCGGGCGAACGCGGTGGCCAGTCCAAATCACCACTTTTCGACATCAAACGGCCCGGAAACAATTTCTTCAGAAAATCGATTGTTATGCGACTTGTGTGCGGTGGAGCGCCGTCTTGTTGAAACCAGAACTGCCTCATACGCTTTCGACGAATAATTGGCATCACAAAATTGGTCATCATGTCGCGATAACGCTCATGGTGTTATGCTGTTACCATCAGCATGGCCATTTTCATTTTGGAAGAAAAACGGCCCAATGACCGTTTTCGCACTAACGCCGCACCAAACTGTGACTTTTTCGTCATGAAGAGGCACTTCTTGAATCTCCTGAGGATTTTCAGTGGCGTAAATACGGCAATTTTGCTTATTTACGGTCCCATTCAATGTGAAATGGGCTTCATCGGACATGATAATTTTGTTCCAAAATTGCTCGTCATCTTCGGCCATTTCGATGACTCTTTGGGCCCATTCCAATCGACGAGGCTTGTCCGCAGGCAACAATCTTTGCGTCAATTGAATTTTGTACGGGAACAAATGCAAATCAACGCGAATAATCCGTTGTAAAGTAGACCGAGCCATGCCCAACTGCTGAGAACGGCGTTTTTGGGATGTTCTTGGGGACCTCTCAACACTGGCTCGTACGGCAGCGATATTCTCGGCCGATCGCCTTGGTCGACTTTTATTTGGCCTCTTCGGATTAGAAAGAGCCTCACCAGTCGAAAATTTTTCGTATAAACGCTTAATGGTGTTCTTAGAAGGCGCACTTTTCACTTTTTTTAATTTTTTAAAAGCACGTTGAGTTTTCACAATTGACTTGTTCTGTTGAATGTAAATTTCAACTATTTCAGAGCGCTCGCGTGGCGTGTATTGTTCCATGGTAAAAATCTGCTTGGACTGACGCTTCAACGCGGTATGTCATTAAGCGATCTGACATCTCTGTCAAAAGTTATGGCGTTGCCAGATGGGTCCGTCGAATATGGGCAACCCTGTATACTTTATGTGGTCTGACATGCTTCCTTCTATACGTTAGAAACATGTGGACAATTTTATAGTGCCCCGTGCAAGGGTATAAAAAATCAACGTTGGACTATAGTGTACAGGCTCAATCGTTAAACCTTAATCATATAAATGCACATTAGTGAATTTAATCAACACACATAGATGACCTTTATAATAGTCATTACAAACACTAATGGTTAATTGTCTATGGTGAAACAATCAAAGTGTGGTATTAAATGCAGTCAGACCACTTAAAAAAGCCCCCCTTTTGGGAGAAAGCTACCTTTAACGAACTTTCTCGAACAGCTTAAGTGTCTTATAGTCGACTACTTAATTAACATGGCGTTACCAAAGCGGACGATTGAAAAATTCTTAAATAATGTACAAAAGCATGCAAAGGAATTTCTCCGACATACTTCACTGCAAGGGTTGAAATACATCTGGGACAGCACTTTGCCAAGCTATATTAAATTTTATTTCGGATTAGTATTTTTTGTTGTTATTTGTGTGGCCGTCAACTTGTCGTTGAACGTGTTTAATAAATGGGACAGCACGCCAGTGATTATTGGAATCAGCTCAGCAATGACCCCTATAACTCAAATTCCTTTTCCTGCTATTACTGTTTGTAATATGAATCAGGCCAAACACTCAAAAGTGGCACACTTTGTACCGTAAGTATTTTACTTCAACGCTTGTTTAGTAATTAACTACAGTCACTTTAGCGGAACGTTGGACTACGCAATGCTGCAAAAAACATGTTTTATGGATGTGAATTACACGGAGTACAATAATGTGAACGGCAGCTTTAAGGGTGACACGTTCCCTAATTTTATAGTTAAAATATCGGAAAAGTGCGAGGATATGATGGAGTCTTGTACTTTCCAGGGAAAAAAGTTGGCTTGCACTGATATCTTCAGAGAAATTTTTGTAGATGAGGGCTTGTGCTGTGTGTTTAATCTACTACATCCATTTTATTTGTACAAGTTCAGGTAAAAATTAATTTTTATACCCGTTACTCGTAGAGTAAAAAGGTTATACTAAAGTGTATGTATGTAACAGGCAGAAGGAAGCATCTCCGATATCAGAAAGTATATATATTCTTCATCAGCATCAACAGCCGAGTCGATAAAGCCATGTCCGTCTGTTCGTCCGTCCGTCCGTCCGTCTGTATGAACACCTAGATCTCAGAGACTAGAAGAGCTAGAGCAACCAAATTTTAGATGTAAGCTAGTATTGTCTGCAGCCAGATCAAGTTTGTTTCAAATTTTGGCCACGTACCCTCCCGCCCCCGCAATAAAAAATGTTGCATAACTCCCACAATTTTTAAGATTTCGCAGTGTAGTCTATGTGACCAATATCTACAATCACACAAATTTTCAAAAGGATCGGATAATAAATGGCCGAGTTAAAAAAATGTTGCATACTTATCCGAGCCGCATGAAGTTAGTAAGCACTAATTGAACTGAGTAACGGGTATTTCGAAGTCGGGCAGGGCTGACTTTAACTTACGCTCTCGTTTATTATACCTTTGCCGAGAGCATAGCAATTCGGAAGTGCTGTCTACCTATTCCACAGTGCGACACTAAAATAACCCGGGATGATACCCTTAAATTCTGATAGAAGGGACTCTTGTAAGCATCACCTCACCTTGAATGTACTGTAGGTTCGCATTCTATTGGTACTTTTGTACTAGAAGCACTCAACGATCGCAATTTGATTTTAATTTAATAATATAAATATCTATAAAATCCATCAACCGCGGACAGAATCATTAAAAAATCCATTGTAGGGAATTCGCTTCAATCGTGCAATTGGTTAAGGCGCCTTCAGAAGGGGTCAAACCTAAATTCATGAAAATCTTTTAAAACTAGATTTATGATGGCATAATGGGCCATTGCTTGTCCCTAAGTGATGCTACTCTTCTGCAAAATAAAACCGCTAGATATACCCAAATAAAACCGCTAGATATACCCCATGAAAAGATGCACCAACAAACCACTCCAAATAGGCCATAACTAGAACAAACAGCGATATTGGTTTTACCAACTAAGACTTGATTCGCTTTTTAGGGTATAAGCAGCTTCACCAAAATTATGCATTATATCTTATATTCACAGGCCTTGAGCATAAAATTCGAAAATTTCAAAACTGGTTATTACCTCATGCTTACAAAAGACCCGTCTATAGAACTTAATGGTCTCATCCTGGTTTTTTTTTAAAGTTTTGATTTTGTCGAACAGTGTTCTTGCTTGACCCATGATTTCATTCTTATAAGCCAGCAGTCAATTTTTTACAATTTTTAAAGTGCGCCTTATATCCGGGACTATACATCATCCAAAAACTTCGCAGATATAGCAGTGGATTGGAATCCCATCACAGGATATCCAAAAACTCTTCCGCTGAGCTACTATCCTAGAGCAGGAGTAGCAGTCGGCGTAGCTATGGGTCTACAATTAGTCCTTAACGGTCATATTAACGATTATCACTGTTCCTCTACTAGTGGGCAAGGATTTAAGGTTTGTATCCCAATTTGTTTATTTTTCAGTAGTAAGAATATTAGTATCGTAATTGGTTTATAGGTGCTTTTGTATAACCCAATCGACCAGCCCCGTATTAAGGAATCTGGACTTCCCGTAATGCTTGGCCATCAAACTAATTTTCGCATAATAGCCAGAAGTTTCGAAGCAGTACCAAGCATTAGAAGCATTCATCCATCCAAGCGTCAGTGTATATTTAGTGATGAACAAGAACTTTTATATTATCGCTATTACTCGCGTCGCAATTGCGAAGCTGAATGTGATGCGGTATATTTCCTCAGACTGTGCAACTGTGTCCCTTATCATTTGCCACTGGTTTTTCCAAATAACGCTACAGAATGCAACGTGTCCCACTTTAACTGCCTAAATATTGCAGAAAAGCAAATTTCCGACTCGAAAAGTAGTGCATGCAAAGAATTGTGTCTTACCAGCTGCCATGATCTGCAATTTTTCCCCGATGCGTTTTCAGCACCTTTTAGCCAACAAGAAGTTAGAGCTCAAAGAAATCATTTGAAAAATATGTCAAACGAATACATCCGTGATAACATAGCTGTTGTTAGTTTTTATCACACTGAGAACTATTTTCGTAGTAATGTAAAGGCATCGTACACAGGTCCAACAGAGTATATGTGTAAGTATTTTTAGAATTTAAGTTTGAATTTTTTGAATAATTACATTGATATTCTTTTAGCCTTAACAGGTGGCATTATGAGTCTAATGGTTGGGTTCAGCGTAATACTGATAGCGGAGCTCTTTTATTACGTCTTCATAAGGATTCCTTTTTTATATATACGATTTAATTTCTAAATTGCCCGATGCTTAATTTAAAGAAACTAACTATGAAACAGAGCACCACAGTATAGATTATAATATTTGATAATGTTTAGAATCTAAACATGAATCCACGATCCCACGAGTCACATCTAGCGATAGATATCATATGCCTAACCCATAAACATGTCTCTTAGTAATAACAATAAATATTAATAGGCACTTGACAAGGGTCAGGCTGTATCTAACCCCACGCGTAGGAACCCCTTGAGAAGCACAGGCGATGTACCACTCCCACTAGACCGGCACATGGTAATTACCAACGCACATGCACATAAACATACACATGCTTCGTCTTACAAACGAAGCAATAAATAAGTTAGATTTAAGGGATAATTTTTATAGAATAAAAGATCCTTCTTTTCGCGTCGCGAGAGCGATTCAGTACAAATATAAATTACAAGCGTGCTCATGTAAGGTGTATAATTCTATACAGATACCATTATTTATTCCATTTTTATAATCAGTACCGTAGGTACATAGAGTATATTTAGTTATCTTGATAGAGTATAGAGTATATTTAGTTATCTTGATTACTAAATATGTCCAGAAGGAACGACCCACCTTATTTTTTAAACTGTGGGAGATATGACGATTTTTCTAAATTGCGGGGGCGGGAGGGTGCATGGCCAAAAATGGAAATAAACTTGATCTGCCTGCAGACATAAGAAGCATATGTCCCATACATGTCAAGCCTCTATCTCTTGCCACTGAGATCTGTACAAGCAAGTACAGAACGCGAACTCTTCTAAAGTAGCTTGACACACTCTTCGCTTCAGATCAGAGAGGGCAAGGCAAAAATTGGAAACAAACTTGATCAGTGTACAGACAAAGGACTGTACATTAGAGCGGCCCTTAGAACGACAAAATGGAAAAAAGTAGCTCTCAGCATTCCTAAAGATAGTATTTGTTGTACAATTAATAATTGTGAAGACCAAAAAATTTTATTTTAATTTTTAATGGGCGCGCCATGGCTTCAAAGTTTGGAACAAAAATAATCATACGACTCTTGAACCGAACACAAATTTTTACAACGAAAACTTTAGTTCATTTCAATTGTTGTCATTATCTAAAATTCAAAAAGGCAACTACATTTTTTGGAAATATGGCAGAAGAGACTTCAGTGTTTTTTGTCGGCTTATTAAAACCAATTTTCGATAGTGAGTGTTCCTTGCCAACGAAAAGGTGTGTGCTATCTGCATTTTTATACGGCACAAGATGCACAAAACTTTCAGCTAAGGAGAGTGCGAGCGTAGTGGCTGGCCAATTGGAAACAGCATGAAAGAAGCCAACATTTCAATAAGACCCATCCAGCATGTGCGGTTGGATATTATTGAATTATACCAGGAATATGTTCATTTAAAAAAGAATAGTCATAGGACGAAAGAGCTATTCAGAAGGAGGGAACAAATCTTTGAGGGTTGCCTGAGCGAAACATTTGACGTTACCCATGCCAAGGCGTTTATTTATTTATTTTTTTTTTTCAAATTTGAATTGAATTTAAATCAAATCAACGCCGACTATTTATAAATGAAAAAAATATATGAATATAGTGTAAGAGTATAGTCCTTTAGTTTATTTAGTTACGTTTAGATATTTAATATACAGGTTGTAAGCTGTATCTCTTATATTAATTGCAAATCACAAGTTGGCTTCTGCCTCTATCAATCGCTCGATCTAGACTGTCCGCTGCAAGCGTTGTCTCTCTGCTATAAACCCACCATGCTTATGCTCTCTCTGAGAGTCAGAGAGTGTGAGAGCGAACTCCTGAGAGCGACCCAATAGAGAGTTAGCCAGGGTTGTCTACTACAACTCGGCCGTCCTGACCATATGAGATCCCCTGATCTTACATGGTTAACGTTAAAATCTATGTTTACAATGTTTTTCAAGTTTACAATTTACTTACATAACTAACATAATATTAATATTAGACTTAAATTATCTTTTTCCTATCCAATGCCTTATGTTCTGGCCACTCCAAACACCTTGATACGGGTTACGTGAAAGCTGGAATCCTTCTACATCTTTTAATAAAAACCTATTGTTCTTTAAAACTTTATCAATAATATAAGGCCCTTTGTTCTTTGGAATCAGTTTCTTGGACGCCCCTACAGTACTGTCAAAATTCTTGACCACTACATAATCTCCTTCTTTGTATTCTGTTGACTTTTTCTTTTTGCTATTGTAATATTGTTCATTATATAATTGTGCCTGTCGTGGATGCATTTCCCCTTCTTTTCGTATGTCTGCTAAGTTTGGCGTTTCTTCTGAATTCTCAACTTCCACTAGTTTTCTCTTAGTTCATCTCTGATCTGTCCTCTCTGATCCATACCAAATAACATTTTGCTGGGACATTGCTTAATGCTTCTCTGATGAGTATTGTTTAATGCATATTCTACCTCTTCTATTACGTTATCCCAATAAATTCCTTTTTCAGGCTCAATCATTTTCGCTATCATTGGTCCCAGACTTCTATTTATCCTTTCCACTTGTCCGTTGGCCTGAGGCGAAAAAGTCGCTATCTTAACATGTTTTACATTGCACTCTTTCATAAAAGTTTTAAATTCCGCTGAAGTGAAACAACTTCCTCTGTCCGAAATAATACATCTTGGCCTGCTGTAAGCCCTAAAATAGTCTTTCAATGCTTGCACTACGTCTCTGGTATTTGTTGTCTTTGTGGTGTATATAACCTCACATATTTGGTGAACGCATCGACAACCACAAAAATGTGCTTTTTTGATCTACCAGAATCTACTGGTCCATAGTGATCGATATGCACAATTTCAAAAGGCTTGTTTCCTTTTGGAATACTATTTAGAAATCCTTCAAGACACCTCAAACAATTTTCAATGTGTTTTATAGCCTTTTCTTTTATACCTGGAAACCAATAACTTTTGTGAATCGCATCTATCATCTTCTCCCTGCCTATATGACCCAATTCATCGTGGTACTTGTATAAAACATGATCCTCCATTTCCCTGGTTGGTCTCTATTATCATTATGTTGGTTGATCTACACAGTGCATCCACATGCTGCATCCGTGTTCCCGTTCTGTGAATTAACTCATAATCATATTCCTGTAGCTCCAATGCCCCTCTCGCTATCCTTGGGTTCAACTCTATCCTATTCAAAGTGAGAGTCAGCGAATTGCAATCAGTGACGATTTTAAAACGTTTTCCTTGCAAATAAACCCTGAATCTGCGCAATGCATATATTATTGCCAGCGTCTCAAGCTCAAAACTATGATATTTTGATTCCACCTCCGTCGTTCTCTTCGAAAAATAAAATATCGGGTGCAGTTTTTTATCATCTTTCCTTTGTAGTAAAACAGCACCGATACCCATTGCACTCGCATCGCAATGTAGTTCTATGTCATCTCTGTGATCATAAATTGCAAACACAGGTGCTTCTAACAACTTTTCTTTGAGATTCAGGAAACACTCTAGTTCTTTTTCTTCGAATTGAAATTGCTTGTCCTTTTTCAACAGATCAAATAACGGCTTAGCGATTCTTGAAAAATTTTTTATAAACCTTCGGAAGTACGAGCATAGTCCTAAGAAACTCTTAACTGCTTGCGTCTTATCAGGCACCGGAAAATTTCGAACCGCATCCAAACCTTTATCATCAGCTCTTATACCATTGCCTGTTATCAGATACCCCAAATATTTTACACTTGACTGTAAAAATTCGCATTTATCCATACGAAGCTCCAACTTATTCTGCACTAATCTCTTCAATACTTCTTCCAATGTTTCCAAATGTTCCGTAACATTCTCACTTGCCACCATGATGTCGTCCATATACACAATAACCTTATTGCTTCTTATCATGTCCTCAAATATTTTGTTAATAAATCGTTGAAAAACCGCTGGAGCATTTTTCAGACCCATTGGCATCCTTAAAAACTCAAATTTCTCTAAAGGGGTCGTACACGCAGGATACGTTTATCGATTCCTCATTAACAAATACGTGAAAATACCCATTTTTTAATCCAACTTGGAGAAAACCTTATTGTTAACCAACTTATCCAATAAGTCGTCAATCAACGGTAGTGGGTAATTATCTTTTATCATTCTCTTGTTTAATATTCTGAAATCAACACATAATCGTAAATCTTTTGTTTTCTTTTTCACTAGCAATACTTGAGATGCATAATCGGACTCACTTGGTTGAATAATTCCCTTTTCCAAAAACTCATCTAACAGTTTCTGCAACTTTTCTTTCTCTGTGTAGGATAATCTTCTCGGTGAACAACTGAACGGTTTATGATTCTCTAAACTCAGCTTAATTTCGCACCTGATTAACGGCTTATCTGGTCTCTGGGAGTTTACATATTTTTCCTTGATCAATCTCTCAAATTGCATTAAACTTTGTTATCAACCTTATCACCAACACTGTATTCAAGTTCTTTGTCTTCGACGTTTATATGATATAATCTTAGCAATTCTCTTTCAACACTTTCCAATTGCTGTTCCTTCATATTTTCATTAACCATCTTAATATCATTTGCCTTTTTACATTTCATTCCTATTAACAGTTGTATTCAAATCCTCAATAACTGTTTCCTTAACCATTTTGTCCGTCTTGATTATACTCCCATCCGGCTTTAACTCCAAGACCATTTCCTCTTCAGCTATTCCATATTTTTCATTAACAGTCTCACCAACACTAACAGTTTTCATTTCTTTGCAACTACTAACAATTTCCCTTACATTACCAAAACTAACGGTTTCTTTAACATTGCCATCATTAACAGTTTCCTTTACCTTATCAGCATTAACAGTTTCATAATCTTTATCATTTTCATTTTCATCTGCCTTAACAACTTCATTTTTCTGCTCATTTCCTCCAATAACAATTTCATTAACATTTTCTTTGCTAATATCCTTATTAACAATTACCTCACTTGTGTCGCTGCACAAACTTTCTTTAAAACTTTCTGGGTAGTTAACGTAACCATTTTCAAGGCATTTAAATCAATCTTTAGGTCGCATGCCTCCATAAAATCCCTTCCCAGGATCACTTCAAAACACAAAATTTTTCCAAAAGTTTTAAGCTGGCTTTCATTTAGCCCATAATATGTTTTCTCAACTGGATGAAATTTCGCCTTCTTGGGCAACTTATTTTCTTTGATTAATGATGCTGGACTCCCCGAATCTATGAGGCATGCTGTTATCAATAAATAGTTAGGAATGTCCACAAAGTGGATTTTAAATTGTCTTACATAATTGTTGTTGTCAATGTTTTTCTCAGCACTGCCCTTCTTGAGAGGGCACTTCGCCACCTAATGATCCATCGCTCCACAACAGTAACATGATCCGGGCTCACGTTTCGGCTTCTTGCAATCCTTAATGACATGACCTCTGCTGTTGCAGTTTCGGCAGCGCAATTCCTTGATTTCAACAGCTTTGATGGCTGCCACTCCAGCACTCTGCACATGTTAGTGTTGATGTACTGGCAGACGTACTCCCGAAAACGCACGCAACATCTACCTGGGGTTTGTAAAACACTGGATACGAGCTTGAGTACGTCGATGTTGATGCCTCCTGCAAGCATTATCTTCTCTTCGAAGTAGGCCGCAAAATTCTCGCCAAACTGCCACTTGCGAGCCTCAAATTGTCGTCTCATCTCTACCTTGGAAGTCTTCTTGCCGAACGCCTCGATCAACTGATCGCACAGCTTATCAATTGGCTCGAATATTCGCGTTGCTTCAGCGTGCAGCCAAGATTGTGCAACTCCCTTCATTTTACATATAAACAGCATATGTAAATAAACATTGTTCAGGTTATACATATCGCCAATGTTCTTTAACTGCACAATTCATTTGTTAGCACATGCCGTGTCATTGAAATCGACTAAAACTTCTTTAGCCATTGTGAAATTCGCGCTGCAATTTACAGTATTGCCAACTACAACATTTTCGACGTTTGTTTGAGCGTTGTGTGTATGTATGTTGTCAGCATTGGCAGCTTCAAAATTTGCCTGGTTGTCATTGCTTTGTTCGCTTTGTGTGTATATTTCCGCGCCAATTGCTTGCCCATACATTTGTAGTTGTTGTATCAGCTCAAGTAGCAAATTTTCGTTGTTGCCGACGTTCTCGAACGGTTGTTGCCTTTCGTCTTCTGTATTCACTCGTTGACTTTTTTGTTGCTCGCTGCTACTGCATGCTGTTTCAGCATTCTGATGAAATTCGGCGGCGCCACCATGATGCGTCGGTGAATTTTCTTTTAGCTGGCTTGGCATGCTCCCTTGTGTTCCCTGGTCTTGATCCTCCTCTTGTACAGCCATTGCCTCGTACCTCTACCGGAATTTTCTCCAATCGAGTTACCAATTCGGCCTTTTTACCGCTTGTCTGCATGTTTAGTGCCGCTAGCCAAAGTTTTAGCGATTTAACACTTAATTTTGTTGGATCAGCCAAAGTGTGCATCGCGAGACTACTAACCACTTCTGATATTGAAAGAGTATAGTTCTTTAGTTTATTTAGTTAAGTTTAGATATTTAATATACAGGTTGTAAGCGGTACCACTTATATTAATTGCAAATCACAAGTTGGCTTCTGCCTCTGTCAATCGCTCGATCTAGACTGTCCGCTGCAAGCGTTGTCTCTCTGCTACAAACCCACCCTGCTTATGCTCTCTCTGAGAGTCAGAGAGTGTGAGAGCGAACTCCTGAGAGCGACCCAATAGAGAGTTAGCCATGGTTGCCTACTACAATAGGCAACACTGCTTATGAGTGATTCAAAAAAACTTAAGATCCTCGGCGTGCCACCTAAAACTCAATTTTTTCTTCTTTTGTTTTTTGTCCGTCTATTATGCGCCAAAGCGCATCAGATAGGAGGGTGAGACCATGACCTTAAAAATTTCATACTTAGGAGGGTCGCTCTACTGTACATACAAAATATGGTTTGTCTAGCTGTTTTAGTTTTCGAGAAATAAGTGTTCATTCAGACGCACGTACAGAGCCATATCGACTTCGCAGTTGATGATGATCAAGAATTGTAATACTTTATGGGGTTGGAAATGTTCTGTTTACCTCTGGTACAGAGTATAATTAATGTAGCCAGCCTGTTACATACATTTGCACGACTTTTTTATTACCTTTATACTCTGCGAGTAGCGGGTATCCAAAAGTCATAGCTCCCACAATTTCATAGAAATAGGATTCGTACCTTATATGCATATTGAGTAATCGGGATTATTTATCGATCCGCCAAGCATTGGAGAAGATTAGATGTACGGTAATCGAGTTCAGATGAAATAAGTGTTCGCTCTTTTCTTTTGCTACTGCGGCAGCAAAATACATCCTGAGCATACACTTTCGCTGGTACAGAGTATATTGAAGTCGGGCTTCCTGAGCATACACTTTCGCTGGTACAGAGTATATTGAAGTCGGGCTTGATCGACTTTCTTTCTGTAGTTTAATATTTTTCTAATTTAAAACTGTTAAATTCGAACTAGATGCAAGTCGAAATTTGCAGTTACAGAAACTACAAGTTAGCAGCCCATACACCAAATTTCTAGTTCTAGTGTTGGATCTGAACCACTTTTGAAGTGGTTCAGCCGGATGGTTCTGAGCTAGGGAGCTGTCTAACTTCATAGTACCAGCCTACACAACAAATTCCAAGATCTAATGCTTACACAGTGCCAGCCTGATCCAAGTGACCAAAGTGAATGACAGAGTTGTGGGTCAGCTGTGCCAGTTCCGTGTGGATGCTAGTGCGGCGGACGAGGGACAACTGCAGTATCCATTAATGAAGTCGAGGCACCCGATTAAGCGCCCGTTCAAGTGGTGGACGCTGCCTGGTCTCCTTTATTCATCTACGTCCAGCATCCACAAACCAACAACAGCAATCGCCTTTAGCTGTGCCCCCTCGCAGGAATTCATTTCATAAAACTAAAAATTTAAAAATAATTACAATTAAAAAATTCACGGAAACACACCTGTGTCGCATGATATCTGTGTCAAGGCTATTAAAGCTTTAGCGCCTGGGCCGAGAGATGGGACTGTCCCACGACAAATCATGGGGGACGTGCTTTACTGGAGATATTCGTCTCCCAAGACATAGCACTACTAAATGTCGGTTGCCAGCATACTTTTAGCAGAACAGGACTTGATTCAATCTTTGACCTTACGTACATCTGATAGCGCAGCAGAAGATAGAACGCAAAATATCGCCTTGCAATTAAAAAGGGCCTGGCTGGGCGAAAGCCTTATAGACGGCATAAGCCGTCGTGCAATCCTATACGACAGAAGGCTCTACCAGCGTTCAAGAGGAAGGCCGAGTCTAGAGTAGAAAGATACTTAAAGATAAGATCAGAGCGAGTAAGCGGGAGTACTTCGTCCAGTTGCGCGACTACACTGACCCCGAACCTGTTATGACCCAACTGGGCCCTGCGTGTGTTTTTTTTCATGGGCGTGCCGGCTAGCTCCAGCCCTCAGGGTAAAAGTCCACTAACCCGGCCCATCACACGTAACAATAAAAACCTAACAAGACATTTAACCGTCTGTTATACATTTCACAACACTAATTACTGCACAATTGGGAATAACTAAAACAAAACCGTCGAGGTGAACTTCGACTTGAATTCAAATTTGAATTCGAACAAACACAGAAATTACGCAGAAAAATAAAAACTGGCTGACTCATACAAACAGAACTAAAGATGCAAAAAAAAAACTGGACAAGACATCGGTTGGCAGACTCTAGCTGGATTGAGCCTTCTTTCGCGCAGCCCTCCCATCCTTGCAGCAGTTCATACCAATGCTTCCTTTTGCTGCCCCAAATATGCCGACGAGCGAACCATTTTACACCATGATCAGGTCACTCCTTTCCCCTCATCTAAAAATCCTCTACTCAATTATTCCCATATTTTTCCTTGCCCAGAAGTTTGCAACGCATAGAAATAATCATTTCCGACCCCATAAACTATATATATTCTTGATCAGGGTGACGAGCTGAGTCGATTGAGCTTTGTCCGTCTGTCCGTCCGTCCGTCTGTCCGTCTGTCTGTCTGTCTGTTTCTACGCGAACTAGTCTCTCAGTTTTAAAGCTATCGAGCTGAAATTTTGCACAGAGTCTTCTTTTTGCTTCACACTACTAATAAGTCGGAACCGACCGGTTCGGATGACTATATCTCATAGGAACAATCGGTCGAAAAACTAGTTTTAGTATGAACAACTTTTTTCTTTTTAATAGAAACATCTCCAAACTTTGTACTCGTAGGTTTTCTATGTTTTTTTATAATTCTACCAAGTTTGATGAAAATCGGACAACTATATGGTATAGCTACCATACAAAGGATGGGTTTGAAAAACAGTCTTAGTTAGAAAAACTTTTTTGTTTTTAATGGTAGCATCCTGCAATTTTCTTTGTTTCTCATGCTTTTTCATAATTCTACAAGTTTTTGTCCAAATCGGATGACTATATCATATAGCTCCCATACGAACGATCGGTCGGAAAATGGGAAAAAGAGTATTTTTTGAAAATATTTAAGCGAGCACTTGCAAGGGTATAAAAACTTCGGCACAGACGAAGTTAGCTTAGCTTTCTCGTTTTGTTTACTTTACTTTAATTTTATTAACAAATAATTTTTCTTAGTATTTAACATTATTTACTTTTCCTCTAACTTTTTTATTAATGGTTGTAAATGCCAACCTGCAAGCTGGTATGAAAAATGCAAAAAAAAAAATTATGGAAAATTTTTCCACAAAAAATAAAAAAACTTGATTTAAATACCCTACCTAAAAGAGCTCTTCCAGAAGGGTCTTCTTCTTTTGGAGAACAAATATTTATGGATAAAACACGATAAAATCAAACTGCACAACCCGCTTGCAAGGATCAACATACACAGCCCAATGTGAAAGTTCTGAGCAACAGAAATTGACAAGATAAATAAATAAATTTATAAATAAACAATTTGAAAATTAAATAATAAATAAATAAACGAAATAAATAAATTTTAAAAAATTAAAACAAAAAAAATATATAAATATGCAGAAATAAATACTAATAGAAAAAAAACTAAAAAAAATGTTTGACGTTGACTAAATAACTAAGGATTCAGACAAAAAAAAACTTTACTATATATATATTTTCAAAAATCTCAGCAAAAATGACAATTTAAAATTGAAATGATACGGCTGTCCAGGCCCATCCAGCGCTCAAAAATTAATAAATAACTGGAAGTGGTATGGCCCTGCGGCCGTCCTGAAGAAGTCAATCCACAACAAAAAAGAACTGACCAGGCCCGCGAAAGTGACCTGGTCTACAGCCTGTGACTTTGTTGGACACGGTCGACTATAATTAAAAAACTTTCCTCAAATTCTCATCCTACGCCTATTGCGGAACAAACTCACCCGTCCCTTATGGCCAATCAGGTATGCCAAATAAATCCTGGCCGTGCTCACTTTATGTGGTTTCCTTGTTCTTTCCTGACACACACTTTCTATACTTTTCCTTTTTTTTTATATTTGTATAACAAAAGAAAGAAAGAGTGGTTGAGACGGAAAGACGCGTAGCAGAGGGCCCCGGACACAGACTCTAAATTGCAGTGGAATTCGAACTAATACAGCGCCAAAACTGTGTCACAGGCTCAATAAGTCATACCACAACAGAAAAATAGTTCAAGCCGGCGAATACAAGTGATAGTTGGCGCAAAAAAAACAATTAAATATTCACGAAAACAAAACATTGGTGTTTGTGTGTGTGCGTGAGCTTGCTGTTTTCTCAGAGCTAGCTTCGACTGAGAGCGTAAGCTTGTGATAGGAGCCAAAGAGAGTTTGAGGTTGCCAGACGTCCGACTGAGAGCAAGCAGTGCAAGCAGTGCATGTAAAACTAGCAGTTCAAGCAGCTCGGTTTACAGAGAAGGCGACGTTAATCTTTAAACGCGATGGCAGGCACTGGAAATGTGATGCGCACGCCTCCAAACACTAGTACACCAGGAATTAGCGTCCCATCAGCAGCAGGCAAATTAATGCTTAAGGATATATCGCCGGATCAACGCAATGAGGGTGACGTGGCAGTGGGAGGAATGAAGCAGTCGGAATTATTAAACGTTTTATCCGCACTTTTTGATCAAAAAATGGCCAATGTGGCTACTAAAAGCGATGTGGAAAAGATAAATAATGCTGTCGCGGAATTGTCAGCGAAGGTAGATGACCTAACAGCTGAAAATGCGGCATTGAAGATAGAACTGAAGGAGGTCAACTCAAAGCTGGAAATAGAGGCACAAAAATTATTAAATGTGGAGACTGATGTCAAAAGGCGAAATCTCATATTCAGAGGTCCCTGTGCAAAAATAAACTGCAAATAACGGATGCAGCCATCGAAACAACCCGTAAGCTGAGCGAGCATGGAGGCAAAATGAGCGTTATGGTGGCTTTCTACACTACCGATGCTGTACAGGCAGTGCTAAAAAAATCGACACTCCTGAAAGGAACGACACTATATATTGAAAGAGACCTCAACAGCAAAAGGAAGATGCAGAAACAGGTGATGCTCGCAATTCGTAGAGAACTACTGGCCCTTGATAAGGAGAAGCGAGTGTATGTAAGGGATGATAGATTGTGCGTGGACGACAAGTGGTTTTACTGGAACAACAACCGTGAGCTACTAAGCGAGGGCAAGCCGGCAGAGCCGATACTGAAGGCGATCTATGGTAACATTTTCAATTTAAATTTAAGCTATGAGGATTTGGAGTCGAAAACAGCTCAAAAAAACTAAAAGCACTCAAAAGTCCGAGAACCATAAACCAACTTAATATTAAAATGTTAGCCTATAATATTATATATCAGGATTAAGAAGCAAATTAATGTTTAAGCACTTTTTGGAGTATTTTACCAGCCATGAGATATTCTTTTTGTTTGAAACCTTCATTGAACGTGGCTTCGAGGAGATGTCTACCTATTTTCCGAATCATATTTTAACGTGGATACCAGCGGAGCGGATACATCAAAAAGGACGTGCCAGTGGAGGATGTTTATACGGTATAGAAAAGCGCATAAGTCACATTTGTAAATTTGAACAGCTCGAGAACAAGGCGATGGTACACCTTCAGCAGAATCTAAATGTACTAACGATTATCCCGACATATTTAAATTGCAACAAATGGACCCGAGACTACAATGACTTGTATGATACTTTACTGGAGGTTGCGATCAACAACGTAATGGTAATAGGTGACCTTAATGGAAGGATTAGCGACCAGCAAGTGTTTAATGAAGGACCGGATACCGCACAAGAATTCGGAAAGATATCCAGAGAATCTCGGGACAAAAAGCTAGACGCAAATGGGAAAAACATCATAGAAATGTGCGAGTGTGCAAATCTAACGGTACTAAATGGGAGAACAACTGGAGATTTGGACGGCAGCTTTACCTTTATGCGAAGAGAGGCGGCATCGACAATAGATTGCTGCCTAATCAACGGAAGGTGGCATGAAACTCTGCTCGACTTCCGCGTAGAAAATGAATCACTCTCGGACCATCTGCCCATAGTCGCGCAGTGTGTATTGAAGTCAGAAACTGGAAGTGACAGCTCTAACAACAGCAGTCTACTGCCGCAGATGAGATGGATCCCGAAAAAAGCTGAACGCTATAGAACTAGACTAAACTTAGAATTCGCAGAGCACGCAGAAGAGCTTGAGGCTAGTCAGAATGGTATCCAAGTACAAGAGAATTGCGTCAGAAAGGCTGCAAAATGTATGGAATCTACCCGACCAGGAAATGCATTTAAAAGTAACTGGTTCGATCGACAATGCGAACTAGCACGACAAAAACGCCCTAAAAACGGCTAAAAAAACTGATAGTGCAGAAGCCAAGGCTGCTTATTATCAAGCAAATGTCGAGTATAAAAGTTTGTGCAAAGAAAGGCAAGACGATTATCAAATGCGTATGCAAATTGCTATTGCAAAAGTAAAAAGTAGCAAGGATTTCTGGACACTAGCAAGAAGGTTAAATGGAGGCACAACTCGAAAGACAGTTCAAATCGAACCAACAGTATTAGCAAACTATTTTCACGGCCTTTTATACACAGCAAGTCCCGTCAGCCAATATAGCTACGCCTTACCTAAAATCACTATAAACGAGTTGGATGGGGAAATAACGACGTCGGAAGTCATAACGGCAACAGCACGCTGCAAGGACAATAAAGCGCCGGGAATTGATAGAATACCAGCAGAATTTTTAAAGCACGCAACCCATCCTTTTATAGAAGCACTAACACGGGAATACATAAAATATATGATAGCGGACAGGTGCCAGACTCCTTCCGGCAAAACATATTCTACCCAATATTTAAGAAAGGGGATCCTGAGCTTCCGAGTAACTACAGAGGAATATCATTTCAAAATGTAGCTCTAAAAATATTTGCGGCAGTTCTTCAAAAGAGACTAGCAGACTGGATAGACACAAACAAAATACTCAACGAATGCCAAGCCGGATTTCGAAAAGGGTACTCTACGGTGGATATCATCTTTGTACTGACCAACGTTGATAATGGGTATCTCGAACAGAAGAAAAAGCTCTTTCTATTTTTTGTGGACTTTCGTGCGGCTTTTGACACCATTAACAGAGGATCTTTAATGTACAAATTGAGTAACATTGGTATATCCTCAAAGATGATAGCCGCTTTGCAAAGCATGTACGAGAAAAACAAAAAAACAGTCTGGGATGGAAGTGAGCACTCTGAATGGTTCGACACTAACACAGGAGTTAAGCAGGGATGTCTGATAAGTCCATTATTACTCTCCTTGTATATAATTGATCTGCACACATATTTATCAGGCGGAATTCAAATAGGCAACATGGAATGCAAAGCACTTATGTATGCAGACGATATGGTGATCATGGCGGAGAGCGCGGACGAAATGCAGCGAATGATTGAGCAGACGGAGCGGTATTGCCAGCAATGGGGCTTAGAAATAAATAAGGAAAAGTCGAAAATAATGGTTGTCCGGGATGGAAGAGGGCGACGCCCAGAAAATGAAAGATGGATGCTCGATGGCTACTCGTTGGAGGTCGTTAGCGAATACACATATTTGGGAGTAACATTAACGCAAGACATGAACTTTAAAAAACATCTGAACAAAAAACTTAAAGATTCAACATTGGCGGTGAACATGTACATGGAAAACCTTCATAGGAAAGAAAGGCATTGCAAATTCGGTCAAATATCAGCTATTCCAGGCAACGGCAAGAGCGATAATGTTGTATGCGGCGGAAGTATGGGGCTATCAATGCTACGATGATGTGGAAAAGTTGATTAGGAACTTCCTTAAAAAGATATGTAGACTGCCACTTAATACTTCAAGTTATGCACTGTATCTTGAAACAGGCTTACCGGCGATGTATCTCACCACACGAAGAACGCACTTTGGGTATATAAACAAAATCATGGGACTGCCAGAACATCGACTGCCCAAAATAGTTGCGCTAGAAATGCTAAGGGACAAAACGCAATGTTTTAAAAAGTGGCAGCAGCTCTTTAATGAGCATAATGTAGAGTGCGATGTTTTGAATACTGCGGAGTGGAATGCAGCGCAGGAGGCCGTACTTGTGGCGATAGACAAACATCACAGAATTCAGTGCGAAGATCAAGCTAGAAGAAGCGAATCGAGAGTGTGGTATAGACAACTCAATTACAACCTTGGCATAAATAATTACTTTAGTGAGCAATACAGCACGGAAACTATTGGAATTATTTTCAAGACCAAATGTGAATTGCTTCAACTGGGTTACCGACCTCATTACAGCGATAGTATTTGCACTTTATGTAATACGCAATCGAGAGAGGATATAATCCATTTAATAGCATTATGCCCTATCCTTGCGGAATATAGAGTAGCCTATTTTAATAAACTTTACCTGGAAGAAAATGAGGCAATTGAACTACTCAACGGGAAAAATTGGAAGGAGTTCGCATTATACATTAAAGCTTTAATAAATTATAGAAAAAATATTATTCTGGAAAACTTTTAAAATAGAAAACTGGAAAAATGTAAATATCCTTAAGAAATCCAAGCCAAAAATGAAAAATAAACAAACTACTACTACTACTATAACAAACTATCTGCACCTACGGCGACTGCGCGCAAGCAACTTGCATAACCAACTGATTATCTCGCCCTTGGTCTATTTCTTCAAAGTCATGTTCCCAATTTTAAATGTTCCGGGTCATTGCACTGTTGACCGTGAAACGTCCGCCCCCAACAGAGGATTTTCTCCCATCCCTGGCACTCGTCGCTTTTCAACACCTTATTTTTTTCTTTTTTCTGCACATGGTTGCTATTCGATGCCCGCTTAATCAAACGGCCACAACAACGCATTGACATCTCTAGCGTTCTCACACCATGAGTGGCAATGAAAAGTGAGCCGCCAGCTTTTTTTACATTAATGTCACGATCAAAGAATAAGACCCAATCAGATGGACGTAGCAGGGCCCAGATGCTAAGAACCAGCGACATACGAGGGGACCACCCCCCAAACAACATGAACCATGAATCACACAACAAAAATTACATTCGACAGCGGCTCAGAGTAAGTACATGCTTCATTTTTCCCTGATTTTCGGATTTATATTTTCGCTTTCTTGCAGATCCTTATCAGTAGTGTGCTGTTCCTCATATGATAGGATTCGCCATAGGGCTTGTTTATTAGCGTCATTGCTTCAAATCTTTTCCATGAACAACACTGGTCGGTCTTCCCTCAAGATTTTCCACTTCGTACATGTTGTTTCCTATTGGCCTCTTTATCCTACACTTCACAAACTTTCGGGCAAATTTTGCATTGAAGTTTTTTCCAAAGTCACTTAAGACAAAGTTTCTCCCGTAGACTTCTTGCCCCGGCATGAATCGGACATCCCTAGTCTTACGGTTGAAGTAGCGGACTCTCGTCTCGTGCGCATTGTGCAGATTAGTCCGGATTTTCTGTCGCAGTATACTCATCCTGTCTTCTGCTGGTAGCAACCTCAGCTCATTGTCTTCCAATGCTTGGAGCTTTCTTGCTAGCTGGTAGTCTGCCCCGCTAGTATACATATACTGACCGAACAGCGCGAAGTATGGAGTAACTCCTGTTGCTTGATGAACCGCGTTCCGAAGGGCTCCCTCAATTTCCGTCAGATACAAATCCCAATCTCGATGATCTTCTTCCAGGTAGGCTCGAATCGCATTCAGAACTGATTGGTTGACTCTCTCTGTCGTGTTTGATTGAGGAGAATATGCTGCAGTTTTGATGTGCCTTATGCCATACTTTTTTACCATGGCCTGGAAACTCTTTCCCACGAACTGTTTGCCGTTGTCGGAGTGCAGCATCTCTGGCACTCCAAACGTGTGGAAAACCTCCAACGTCATAAACTTAATAACTGCTGCTGCCGTGGCTTCTCGCATTGCCTTTAAGAACACGAATTTAGAAAAATGGTCGACAACAACAAATACATAGGCATTCCCAGATTTGGATCGCGGATACTTTCCCAAAAAGTCAATATAAACTTTTTGAAACGAGCGATATGTGATTGTCTCACCCGCTATACTGGGTTTTGGACCACACTTCGTCGACATTGTTTCTTTGCAAACGGGGCAATTTCTGACAAAATCTCGGACTTGGCTTGCCATACCAGGCCAGTGATAGCGTTGCCGTAGATGATGTCTTTGCTATTCCTCCATGGGATCGGGTTGCCGGTGTGTGCGCTTGTTGTATGAGTGCTGTAGAGAGAGATAAGGGCACACATAGCTTCCAACTAGTCTCTCCGAGTTCTGGACGCAGATCCTGGATGTGTGAACGTTTAAAGACATGGTCGTCCATTATCTTAAGATCAGGCAACTTCTCCTTGTTCGCCTCGACCTCTGATCTCAGCTTCACGTACTCCTTAGACTCAAACTCTGTAGTCTGGAACCCAATCAATGTATCCACATCGATCTCTTCAACCATCCGAGAAAGAGTATCAGCCACTACGTTTTCAGATCCTTTTCGATGCTCAATGTTGAAGTTAAATGTAGCTTTAATGACCACCTGGCCAGTCTTCCATCCAGATCCCGCAAGGACATCAGACATTTCAGGCTGGAGTGGTCGGTGATAACCGTAAACGGCATCATCTCCACATTGGGACGAAATCTCTTTATTGCTGATACTGCTGCCCAGCACTCCTTTTCGGTGACGCTGTAGTTCTTCTGGAATTTATTTAGCTTCTGCGAGAAAAACGCTATTGGCCGCTCACTTTCGTCATCCTCTAATTGGAACAGGACCGCTCTTATTCCCGTGTCGGATGCATCGCATTGTATGAAAAAGCGCTTCGAGAAGTCTGGGTGCCCTAAAACCGGTGCTTTGGTCAAGGATTCCTTCAGATTATCAACTGCTCTTTTCGCTTCCTCGGTCAGACAAAATTTTGATTTTTATACTCTGTACCGTAGGTACATAGAGTATTATAAGTTTGTGCAAAAGTATGTAACATCCAGAAGGAAGCATCTCCGACCCCAAACAGTATATATATTCTTGATCAGCATCAACAGCCGAGTCGATATAGCCATGTCCGTCTGTCCGTCTGTCCGTCCGTCCGTCCGTCCGTCTGTCTGTCCGTATGAACGCACAGATCTCAGAGATGGTAAGAGATAGAGGTTTGACATGTTTGGGACATATGCTTCTTATGTCTGCAGGCAGATCAAGTTTATTTTCAATTTTGGCCACGCCCCCTCCCGCCCCCGCAATATGGAAAAAACGTGATATCTCCCACAGTTTTGAAGATAGATGGCTTGTTTCTTCTGGACATATTTAGTTATTAGGATAACTTATCGATCCGCTAAAGAAATGAAGAAGATCGGATGAACGGTTTTCGAGTTATGCTCAAAAGACAAATTTTCTTGGTACAGAGTATGTTATAGTCGGACTTGACCGACTTTCTTTCTTGTTTTTAAGTGTGTCTGTTAACGGGGCTGCTATTTCCGCAAAGTTCTTGATGAACCGCCTGTACCATCCGGCTGTACCCAGGAAGCTTCTTACTTCCCGAGGGCTTTTTGGCATAGATAAGTTCCGGATGGCTTGCACCTTGCAGGGATCAGTTTTAAGTGCACCTCCACCTATGAGAAACCCAAGGTATTTGAACTCCTTAAAGGCAAAATGCGACTTTTTGAGGCCAATAGTCTAACCAGCTTTTCTGAGGCAGTCTGCCACTTGCTGCAGTACTTCAAGATGGGAATTAAAGTCCGAAGATACCACCAAGAGGTCATCTAAGTACAGGAAGACCTGCTCTCTTAGTTTTTGCGGCACCACTTTGTCCATTAGCCTGCAAAGTCGCTGCGCAGAATTGCAAAGGCCAAATGGCATGACTACAAATTGATATAAGGGTCGCCCAGGGACAGTAAATGCCGTAATCTTTTGGCTTTCCTCCTCCAACTCGACCTGCCAAAACGCATATTTGAGATCTACACAACTTATGTATACCGTAGAGTCTATTCTGCTTAATATCCCATCTATGTTTTGCAGAGGATATGCGTCCTTCACTGTGACCTTGTTTATCTTTCGGGCATCAAGGCAGAGCCGATTCTTGCCTGGCTTCATTACCAGTGTGTCGTTATTGTTCCAAGCGCTGTCACTCTCTTCTATGACCCCCAAGCTAAGCATGTTGTCTATTTCCTCGTATACTGCTTTCTGTTTAGCCGGCGACATGGAATAGCATCTTTCTTTTACGGGTACTGCTCTTTCTGTTAGCTGTATACTGTGTTTCATTAAAAGGGTACGCCCTAGCCCTTTTTCCTCGAAAGTCAGGAACGAATTCTGCACCGCCTGCAATCTGAGCTGCTGTAACTCTGTGAGCTCATGAGGTTCCGGTTTTGATATCTGGGTGTTTTGATCTTCTTGCTGATTTAGCTCTGAGACGGATTCACAAAAAAGTTCCGGAGCTAGCGAGAAGGATTGCCAAAAATCTATCCCCAGATAAACTTCCTGTTGCAAGGTAGGGCATAGGTAGAAGCAAATGTCTGACGTCTGTTCTTTGTAGGAAACCTTAACTTTGACTTTCCCAATTATGATTTGCCCACCTCCACTGGCTACTTGGACCTTTGAGTAAACTGGTTCCATGCCAGCCCAAGTTTGTCCACCAACTCCCGACATCCAGACCCAAGAACGCTTATAGATGCTCCGGAGTCTGGCAGACCACGCAGCTTATGACCCTCAATCGAAAAGAATGCGCACGGCCTGAGATCCATATTGGATTGTTGGCCTATTTGGATCGCTGTAACTGTTCTTCGTACTGCTTGTCTTTCCAATTTTCGGCGCCTAAAACGTTCCCTAACTTTCTTCACCCGATTTGTTAGCATAGTCAACTCTTCCAATTTATTAGAGCCAAAGATTCTATTAGGTAGGTAGGTAGGTAGTTCCGGCTGACACCAGATGGGGTCACACATAGACCTTAGGGTCCTTAATGAGGCCGGGTGATTATTTGGGTACGTTTGTCTTAGAAGTCCAGGAGGATTTTTGTCGTTTTGGCAAATGCCAATAACTGTTTTGGGGGTCTCTTGGCCGCTTCCTCCAAAGAAGAGAACCGTGGGGTGTGCAGAATTTGTAATCTTGTCGTGGCAATTGCTGGGCAGCTGCAAATTAGGTGTTCTAGAGTTTCTGCGACTCCAGGTTCCATACATTTCCTGCAGGTGTCCTCTGTTGTTATGCCTAGCTTTATCGCATGAGCGGCTGCTAGGCAGTGTCCCGTTAGTATGCCAATGAGCAGTCTACAGTCTCTTCTCTGGAGCTGTGCCAGATAGTGCGTAAGTTTTTTGTCTCTTGTCTTGCACATAATTTTAGAGATTCTGCATCCGCTGGTGTTTTCCCACCTTACCTCCGCTTCTTTCTCTGCTATCTCTTCCATCTTGCTATGAAGCGTCTGTATGGAGATAGGTATGTTTAGTGATTCTCCTTGGCCGAGTACGACTCCGGCTTTTGCAAGACTGTCTGCCATCTCGTTTCCTTCGATGCCCCGGTGGCTGGGAATCCAGTAGATTTGCACCTTTCTGGAGATGCTGAGGGAATCTAGCGCTTCCCTGCTCGCCAGGACATTTCTGGAGTTGATGGAGTGTCCTTGCATTGCCTTGATTGCCGCTTGGCTGTCCACGTAGATATTTATTTGGTTGTGTGGAGCGTGAATTTCCGCCAACTCCGCTGCTTTCCTTATTGCGAAGACTTCCGCCTGGAATATGGTGCAGTGGTTTGGCAGTTTGTATGAGAGCTTTATTTCTGGCTCTGCACAGTATACGGCGGCTCCGACTCCTAGGTCCATCTTTGAGCCGTCTGTAAAGAGGTGCGTTGCTTCTTGGGCCAGTCCTGTACGCCAGTCTTCTGGTCCTAATAGTGCAGATGTGCATATTGGGTTGATCTTTGGGATAATGTAGTCCGTGCTACTATTGATCTCTCTACCAACTATGCTGTGTCCATAGCTTTGTAGCGCCATGGTGCCTGTCGCACATAGACGTTGGGCGGTCTTTTGTGCCAGAAGGCGTGCTTGGATGTCCAGAGGGTTGACACCTAAGATGTGTTCTAATGCTTTGGTTGGAGTGGACCTCAGCGCCCCCGTAATACAGACCAGTGCCTGTCGCTGGGTCTTCTCCATCAGCTTTAGGTATGTGGTTTTCTCCGTGGCCTGCCACCATACCAGTATGCCGTGTAGCAGTATCGGTCGTATTACTGAAATGAAAAGCCAGTGCATCAGACTTGGTGATAGGCCCCAAGTGCTACTCAGCATCTTCTGGGATGCATATAGTACGTTGGTCGCCTTCTTCACTCTTTCTTCCACATTCGCCTTCCATGACAGTTTACTATCGATTACTGCTCCAAGGTATTTGATGTTATTCTTTGGTGTTAGTGTTATTCCATTTATCTTTGGTGGAATCCATGGCGGTACCTTGTATCTCTTGGTAAAGAGAATGAGGTCCGTCTTCTCCGCATTAATACTAAGTCCGGCTTCTGTGGCCCATTTTAGTATCTCTTTGAGTGTAGAGTCCATGATTGAGCTGAGAGTCGATGGACATTTTCCGATGATAATTATGCATATGTCGTCGGCATATGCAGTTATCTTGGGTGCTTTCCTGCGAAATTTTGTTAGCAGTTCGTTAACCACAAGGTTCCATAGAAGGGGTGACAGTACTCCGCCTTGAGGCGTGCCGCCGTGTGCCTCCTTCGTCATGGTTGTGGTACCCCACTCGGCTTGTACTCTTCTGCAGCTCAGCAGGTTGTATATCCACGAGTTCAAAGCCTTATGAATTGATACAGCTCTTAGGCTGCGCATTATCGCCTCCGTGGAGACGTTGTTGAATGCACCAGATATGTCAAGGAATGCTCCCAAGGCATACTCTTTATGGTACATTGCTTTCTCGATGGTGGCAACTAGGGAGTGTAGCGCTGTTTCCACCGATTTCCCTTTCGTGTATGCGTGTTGGTTGTTCTCCAAGGTCAGGTTCATGCCTTCTCTTATGTGGAGATCAAGTAATTTTTCCATTGTTTTAAGCAGGAATGAAGTGAGGCTAATGGGCCTGTAGTCTTTTGGCTGCACGTGACTGCATTTCCCCGCTTTGGGTAGGAACACAACACGTGCTGTCCTCCAGGCCACAGGTACATAGCCCCACCCCAGGCAGGCTTCAAAAATGGACTGTAGCCATGGTACGACTAAACCTTTAGTCGTTTTTAGCATGGCGGGAATTATGCCATCCAGACCGGGGGACTTGTAGCTCGCGAACGAGTCGATCGCCCATCGGATTTTTCCTGGAGTGACTAAGTTGGTTGGGATGTTAGTTTGTTGAGTGTTTAAGTCCTGAAGCGTATCTGGCTCGGTGACTATAGTGCAGCCCGGGAAGTGCGCATCGAGAAGAGCGCATGTAGCTTCCTTGCTGCTTTCTGTCCAGTGACCTTCGTCTGTTTTTAGTTGACTCTGCATAGGTGGCTGCTTTGAAAGCAGCTTCCTGAGTCTGGCTGCTTCCGAGACCTTCTCTATGCTGGAGCAGAAGGTTCTCCATGAGTATTGCTTTGCCTTCCTTACTTCTTTTTTGAATAAGCGAAGTCTTATCTTGTACTCCTCCCAGATGATCACTTCATCCGCTTGTTTGGCGAGTTTGAAGCATTCCTGGACGTCCTTCCTCTGCTCTTTCAGTTCTGGGGTCCACCAGGGGGGTCTGGTTCTCCTTTTTGTAACTGTGAGCCTACACGAGGTTTTGTATGCTTCGATGAGATTGACAGTGAGCGTCTTCACGGACTTCTCAATATCTTCCACCGAGCAGATGGGCGTTGACGTCGGCAGTTTTGATTCCATTGTCTTAAGGTACTTCACCCAGTCGGTATTCCGGGGGTTCCTATAGACGTTTCTAGTTTGACAATAGTCGAATTGTATCTTGAACTGGATGTACTTGTGGTCGGAGGCGTTTTTATCAAGAACTCTCCATTCTGACGCCTGAGTACTGTTCCCTAGGGTCATGGTTAAGTCTAGGACGTTGGCTGAGGTTGGTCCCACATATGTGGGTACGTCTCCAAAGTTTTCTACACTTAGACTGGTTTGTATAATAAAATGTAAGAGAGACTCACCTCTGTCGTTGATGTCCGGGCTGCCCCACACAGTGTGGTGTGCGTTGGCGTCCGTTCCGATGACGAGGGGTTGCTTCTTGTAGCTTGCCTCCGCCGTCAGTCTTCCGAGTTCAGCTGGTGGTGCCTCTCGCTCATGCGCCATGTAGCAGGACGCCATAAGAATTGGCTCGTCCCTGCCACCCTCCAAGGCCACAACAGTGAGATCGTCCGTGCTGTAATTAGTCATTAAATACGCATAGATGCCTTTTCTTACTAGAATGGCAGTCCTTGCTCTACTTACTGGGGTGGGGTAAAAGATGTTGTAGTTTTGTGACTTTAGTCCGGAGACCTTGTTTCCCGCCGCTATCCAAGGTTCCTGAACCAAAGCCACATCTGCGGGTCCTTCCTCCAAGGTTAGAAGGAGCTCCGCCGAGGCGATCTTGCTCTTATGCAAGTTGACCTGGAGGACTTTCAACTGCATGACTGGTGTCCGCATCCTCCGGTCCCGATGGGTCAGCCTGCAAGGTTGTGTCGCCATCCTCGTCTTCTTCAGCAGACTGTACTGCCCCCGTAATATCGAGGCTGCTGGCTTTTTCGACCATCATGTCGATGCCGAGGTCGTTCTCCACCTCTCCAGCCTCCAGTGTGTGCTCATTAGTGTCCTCGGGGTGGCGTTTCTTGAGACGTAGGTGCACGCTACCTACTCCCCATGCCATCACCCCGAATCTTGGGTAGAGCAGATCCTCGGCTTCCTTGTTGATCTGGAGGACCATGTGCTGCCCGTTTTTGTCGGGCTTTGCAACATGTAGTACCTTCCAGTCTCCAGTTGGCACATCAGGATTCTGCCACTGTAGAAGTTTCAGCGCCTGCTCCTTTGGTGTGACCCGTGGAATGAGTACTTTCGCCTTCAGAACGGACGGAATGCAGGTTCTGTCCACAACCTCCAGCTGGGCACTCTCCCACAGGCTTCCCATGTCTGCAACGACGCTTGAGACCCACTTAAGGGTGGGGTCGTCCTTGCATCTTAGGATTTTGACTCCATACAGCCAGCCTGCTCCGTAAAACGCTACAGGTTGCGCGGCTGGGTCTTCCATCCTTTTAAAAATTTCCTCGAACAGCTTCTCCTCTACTTGCTTCCACTGTTCGGGCGTCATCTTGCCGTTAGGGTCGCTTTTGTCGACGATAGCTACGGTGAGATGCCGTTTTGCTACGTCGCTAGCTGATTCCTTGGGCTGACTTGTCTTTTTGGGGAGGGGTTGTGCCTGGTTCTGCGGTCTTTGGCGGGGCTTTTTACTGGCAGGGGCCTCCGCCTTCGCTTGCTCAGTTGAGCGCTGCCGCTTGTTGGCCAAGCACTCCTCCATTTTATTGGCGTATTTGGCGGAGGTGGCTTGCATCGCCGGTTTCTCCGCGAAGTGTTTTCGACCCTCCTTAATCTTTTGCTCGGCCCACGCAAGCTTGTTTCTCTCCTCTAGGGTGAGCTCACCGCTTCCGTTCAGTCTCGCCTTGATTTTAAGAGCCGCTTTATACTGGGCTTTCGCTCCCATGCCCTCCTTTGTTCGTGTGGGTTTTTCCTTATTTTTGGTACTAGACCCCGCCCGAACTGGAGATAGCAGCAGCTTTTCTTCCATCTCTGTATTAGTTGAACCTCCATGCGATTCACAGTCCGAGTCTGTATCGACTGCAGTACCGCGCCACACTTTGGTCCTTGTCGTATCGGCAGTAGCTGTACAACTGTCCTGGCCTGCTCCAACCACGACAGAGGTGTGACCGCTGGCGACACGAAGTGGGGATCTCTCCCCACCGTGCCCGCAGGTGGTAGCAGTCACGCCTTCCACCGACGTTTGGGCTGATATCCCAGCCCGAGTTGGGTTCTTTGTGTGTTCCATTATTAATGTACCCATAGTGGTTAATTTTTGTTCGTGGGAACCACCCCATAGCATTTTATGCCTGCTGCCAGGCACCTCTAACCATGGCTTTGGCTCAGCTCCACCCAACATTGTGCTGTTGTGGTAGTGTTGGCCATCACCTTAGCTGGACACTGCATTTCCTAGGTGTAAGACGAGCAAGAGACACTATGTATTACCCGCTTTAAGCCGAGGTGCATACAGTGTCCATTGCCCAGCCGACACCCTCGTGGAGGGTTCAGTTAGAGGGTTTTTGTCGGCCCAAAGATTCTATTTCTCACTGTTCTATATCGAATCCAACGCTCTTCCAATGTGATATGTGGGTTAAGTCCCTTTCTTTCTCTGTGTGTTCTTGCAGGGTGCGGGTTTGAAGCATGTCCTGCTCGCTTGTTATTCTCATATCTTTCGAATGTGGCATCGGGTCCTTGCTGGAGCGCGACTCGCCCGGTCTCGCCTCGCTCCTGGATGACTTGCCTTGCACTGTCACTATTTCGCGTAGCTACTGAGTGAACCGTCTTAGCTGAGGTTCCTGAGGACGTGGATGTCCCATCTTTCAGGTCCAACTTCTTCATAAGCTCTGCAAATCCTTGTTGCATGCACTGGTCAATTCTATTATCCACAAGTTGCTGCAGGTCGACTTTCAACTGTTCCTGGGAAGCGTGTATCATGTCGCTCTTTTCTCTTTTATAAACGGACTGGAATGCTTCTGCATTTTCTTGGCTGTACTGCTCAAATCTGAAGTAAATTTTCATAAATTTAGCAGGAGAAAAGGAGATCCCGTCTCATGGCTTAGTTTGCTCGTCGTGTAGTAGAAATTCATCTGCCCTCTGCGCTTAGACCAACCAATTGTCCTGTGCTGCCCTCTTTTAATTGACATAAATGACATATAAGTACCTACATGTATACATATATCGACATTGTTGGCTGTTCAGGTCATCTTGAATACAGATGACCGACAGTCAAGAAGTCAAGACACGTAACAAAACTACTAATATTCGCCCTTTTCTTAGGTACCTGCTTCGATTCGCTCGGATGCTACAGCTACTCGCTTCTAAGCTAGAGCTGTCCATCGTCACTTGCATCAAGTCGCTACGAAACGCCTATTGTGGAATTCCGGTCGTTCAACGCTCACTCTACAGGATTCAGAAAACGGGGAACTAGTAATATAAATTAATTTACTCTTTATCAAAATGGTACCCACCCAATTATAACCTAATCCCATCTATAATCTTGTCTTAATCCTATTTGTCTTTCCTATCACAAGCTGCAATTTCCTTTTACCTAAGATCTTATGTGTACCCCTGCCTATCCATTTGTTTGATCGCAATCCATCTTCTTACGAATGTGGAGTCGTCGAACTTATCAATATAGGACGCTAAACGCCTTTGCCTTCCGGCCGGCCGTTGTCGCCGCATTGCCGCTTTTTGCAATCCCAATTTACCTAAGTACTAATAATATAAATTATTATCATCGAATCGTAGCACAGTTGGTTAAAGCATCCTTCGGGATCTGATCGCTTATTGCACTTGTTCCGTCAGATTTCGATTATGCTCTTAACAAGTTCGATATGGTCTGTTAGACATTACACATCTCATCTCATCATCGAACATCTGTTTTCGACTCGCTTGTCTGAATTAGCCACGCACCCTTGTGTTTTCACCCCAAATACTACAAAGGAGATAACGGAAGAGGAGGAGCAGAAATAAAGCATCCGGAACGAATGGTACTCTGAACTGAGCAGTGAAACTATCCATGACACTGCATCCAGCACAGTTTTCGGAAATTTTTATTGAGTTATTGGGAAAAGAAATATTTCCAACCATTTGGAAAAAACAACTACTGGTACTTTTTCCTTAACCAAGCGACCCACCGCCCTGTAGACATATCTGCGTTCTCGATACGGTAATCGAGTGGATCAGGTAGGCTTTCACAGTGCTAAAAGGGCTCTAGCTGGAAACGAGGATCTAAGGAGTAGTGTCTTGTGGTCACGCTAGAAATGCGTTTAACAGTGCTGACTGAATCAGCAGCGCTCAAGGTGAATTCGATGTTCCACTTTACCTCCGGCAATCTTTATGTAGTATTTCAGTGATACAGTCCTTAAGTACCCCACGTCAGAGGTTAACAAAACCCATGTGGTTTCTACAGGGGGTCCATAAGGCTCCGTGCTTAGACCTGTTCTATGGAACGCCATGTTCGGACCCCATCTTAGTCCCCCGAATCTCTCTCCCTAGAAAACTGCACTTAATGGGCTTTGCGGACGAAGTGGCACTTGATGCTGCAGGCAAAGTGCTTCGAAGGAACAAAGATCCGTGCAATTCAGTAGCGCAGTAGACAGAGACGGTGGTAATTAGCAGTCAAAGAAGCATGGGTCAGAGTCAATGGCAAACAAAAAAAAAAATTTACCATACACTGCTCCTAAAGGGGCCAGAGTCAAGCTTTTCCCAATCCATTGCCTTGTGCACTTCGAATTTTTGCTCAAGAAAAAGGGACCTACAGTTTAACGCCGATTCCGAAAGGCAGACTTTTGAGAAGCTTTTTTAATGGGTAGTTACTAGGACAAAACATATTCAGTGGATGACCCGAGGAGGAAACGATCCCACGACCTTTGTCACAATAGTAAAATCCTGGAAGTTCAAAAGAGCCATTAAATACCTTCTAAGAAACTTTCACCTAGAAATCATGGGTCTAAAATTAATTCTTAGTCCGCGCAAATCGACTTCAAATATTTAAGTAAATTTTGAAAAAAAAAGTATAAAGTCCGGTAAGTTCGACATTATTAGACTCTGTACCCCCCAAAATTTGTATATCTGATAAATTCATTTTAGAAACCATAAATGATGGCAAAAAGGCCATAGAGTGTCTGATGTGCTGCCCATCGCTTTGCAACCGATACTGCCGAGCATTTATATTTGACTTCCTTATAGCTCGACAATCGCTCATCCGATCTTTCTGATTTCTTCGGCGGATCGTTACATGATGCTGATTACTAAACTTGCGAAATGGTACGAACCATTTATCTTCAAAACCGAGAGAGATATGTGGTTTTTTTTTCCAAATTTTGGTGGCGGGAGGGGGCGTGGCAAACTTTAACAACAACTTTGATCTGCCTGCAAATTTAACAAGTATATGTGCCACACATGTCAAACCTCTATCTATTACCATCTTTGAGGTCTGAAATTTTTGGGACAAAAACTTTAACATAACGTCAAAAAAAGCTTAAAATATAACATGTCAGCTACATGTATCATCATCGGGAACATGACTTCCAACCAATGGTTTGCCGAAATATTGAAGACTTGTTAAAATTTAACGACAAAGTGATGTTAAAGTTTTGTCCCAAAAATTGCTGATCTCAAAGTTAAATAAACTTGACACAAGGTTAGATCCAAAACCTTTGCCCAACAACCTCGAACCTCGAATTTCCGAACCTTTACCATTTGTTAGTTTTGGTTCGAGAATCCGAGCCGTAGCTCCGAAAAAGTTTTTAGGTTTGCAGCCCTGGCCCTTACAGCAGTTGGCTTGAGCCGCCCTTCCCTTCTTAAGTAGCAACCCTCTATTGTCCAAATATACATTGAGACTGACTAAAGAGCTAGAAACTTCCATAGCACATTTTATCTGAAGACTATGAATGTCCGATGCATAAACTTCTGAGCATTTCTGTATAGTCTGAGACGTCAATTCAGGTATAACGGCATCTGGTCCTTCTGTCCAATAGTTTTAAAGTAATGCCTCCGTACATAAAGCAAAGGCGTTGCCTCAGCTCTAAATAAGCGCTTCGAGTCCGAGAAGTATTCGGCGCAATTTGCTTGAGACTTTTCGCCTGATTCAATTTTCGTAATAGTGGCTTCCTGAACTAGCCAACTGGTTTCTGGCCGTTTGAGGAATTCTGGCACCTGAATCCAAAACCTTTCGTCGGGCATCGCATAAATCGTGGTGGCTAAGGACACCAACGCTACTGGCTTCAGTCTGTGATCTCAAGAATCTCACCTATTTAATGCATAACAAATGATTGAAAGCCACGAGGATCCATTTTCAGCCACTGAAGAACAGTTTTTGCATCGACAAAAGTAGTTCGCTATTTCGATCTTATTGAAAAGCACCTCAGGACTTGGATGTCTGCCACCTGTGGCAAGAGCGTTTTCCACTGATCCCAATCTTGGAGCAAAAGGTCCGTTAACTTAAGGTCTCGTTCAATGTTGTTGAACCTGACTTAAAACGAATAGTTTTCTGTTCGTGCTCATGCTATCGACAAAGCCGTCCGTATGGAGTAAGTATTTAATAGATTCATATGCAAGTGGATTATCATTACTATGACTTTTGGCGTTCTTATCGAGCACATAATGCACTTTAAAGGGTGTACGGCACATGCCAAAACTTAAGCACACATCACATATACAAAATAAGTAAGAGTGTTTCTTATGCGTAAGAGCGTTGGACAATCCAGCGATGTCCGTTGTTGATAATGGTAATCGAAGGTCCTGTTCGATGCTTTAGGATGTTTATGTTGGGAAGGTAACTAGCTTCCAGTTGCCAGTCTTGGACTTGGTCAACTATGAATGAAATAAACAGTTAGGTGTTTAACGACTTAAGTCGGAGTGTAGCTTTATTATGCGTCTTATTTGTTGCGCTTCAAATCAGAACTGAATCTACAAACTACAATGGATCATGAGACTACCCTGTCGCTGCCATGCATCGCGCCACAAGCTACAATCGGCAAGCCGACTCAGCATTCTATGCAGAGCAGCGCAACACTTCGAATATGAAGTGTCCGCTTACCACTGCTTCCGTTCTTAGCGCAGAGCGCTGAACTCAGTTATGGCGCGTCAGCATTGTTTATACAAAGCTACTTAGTTGCTTAAGGCAATACAATGTGTGTGTAAAGTATTCAATATGTGTGATTACAATGCTATGTGTGTGTGTAATATTTAAAGTGTGTTGTTATAATACTTAGTTGTTAACTACCCCCCCCTCAGGATGATGACCGTCCTCGGGCATATTAAAGTTGCCCATCGCCTTCTGTATCCTTAATGAAGCTCGTCTTCTCCTTAATGCCATAAAAAGGATGAATGAGCCAATTAATCCAACGTTCAAGACTGCACCCACCGCGAACCAGAATTTGGGCGAGCCAGCTGCATCTACTTCTCCTTTGAACTCTTGAATGGATCGCAAGTTGTTAACGTTCATGCGATGCAGAAGAGGTATGCTTAGTATTGTGACCTCACAATGCCAGGCTGCTTGCTTAGTGCCTTGAGCAAGTTTACAAACTCTGTGCCATTAACAATTGCAGACCGTTCGAAAGTTATCAGGAATGTTCCTGTGACGGTTACATCTGCGCCATCGTCTGTTCGGATGCGTGCTGTCACGACGCAGTCATCTACGGGCATTATCGCCCTCAGGTGGCTGGGCTGCGTGTGGCAGTTGGCAGTGTTTCCTGCGTGGAGTGAGCTCGCACAGGTTTCCCGGCGTGATCGTTCGCAAAAGGTGTTATGCGTGGTCTCAGTGCATCCAGTAATTGCGAAGGTGTCTTTCTCGCATTCCGCCAGTGTGTCCTCCTCGAGCCACAGGGTGATTTGTCGGTGTGAAACAGGATAGACGGTGACTCTCTTGCATCTAAACTTAACTTTTGGGTAGGCTATTAGTATATGAACAATATTCTCGGACTGAAGGACCCTGATTTTAGAGGCTTCTATTAAGCTAACTATTGGAGTATCTTGTTCGAGATGTGATTTTAGATCGGCATGATCAAGGATTGTGGGATTTACTATGTTAGCTTAAGCCAGCGTAATGGTGAGTATTAAATTTTGAATCTCTGTGCTTAACATTCTATTTCTTGCTAACAGTGTTTCGAATAAATGAGGAGTGTCAACCAAGTCGCCTTTTCAAGCATTGATAATCTTATTGATAGTGTCCGTCAGCCTGTTTATCTGTTTTTGAGTCTCGGAATTTATTGTGATTTGTTTAGAATTAGACTCCACTAGTTGAGCCTCCGTGATTCGGACCTTTAAGAAATCTGCAGCATCAGGTGTGTCTGCCACTAAGAAGTCTAAGCTTCTTGCCAACCTGTGGTGCACTTTGAGAACAGACAACAGGGTTCTAAGGTGATCTGTATCTACGTCTAATAGTTTGCGCATGTGCGACTGCGGAAAGGAATCGGACAATTTTTCAGTTTCATCTACCATGCTGACAAACTCTGAGAGATTACTTGAGTGTCTCAAGTAGTTTCGCTGTTCGAACACCAATACTTCACCGTCTATGACCGGAATGTAATTGGCGTGCGAAAAGTCGGTGATCCGCGCAATAGCCGCTGCTAGTATTACAAGCAAGGTGAGAGCAAACCTGAAATTTATAAACAGTATGAGACAGGGTGTTTTAAATTCTACTTACATTGACTTACTAGCTAGTTATAAAGGCGTGCCTATTTTAGGTTGTCCTTATGGACCAACCTCACATTAATGAGAACAGACGTTCCCAGGTCTGCTTCAACCTTCTGCTCTGAGCACAACGGAGTCAGTTTATTTCCTAACCTTTTGTTATTTTTCTGGAATACTTTTCTCCTACCTCAAAAACACGGTTTTGTCTGGAAACGTTACATCTTTTGATGTTCTCCTGTTGGGCTTTTATTAGCCTTTCTTTAACATCTACGCAACGCTCATTGGATTTTGCGTGGACCATCTCAATTGGTTTCTCGCGGGTTACCGAGTGCAGACTTTTGTTGTATTCGATCGATGCCCTCAAGATTAGTTCCACAGTGTCACTGATTTTTTTGGCTATCTTTAGCCATCTAGCAATTTCTGTCAAGGTGCTATGAAATCGTTCAACCTGGCCATTCGACGTGCTGTGCAGCGGGGGCGCTGAGCGTGGAAGTGATGGTCTCCGAGTTGAACGCCGCCTTATTGTCACAATAAATTGTTTTGATCTTGGGGAACATGTTTACCAGCTGCAACTATTGTTCTGGACAGTATCGGTTGTACGACAGCAAACTTAGAGAACTTGTCAATACACATGTCAGGAAATGTTTCTTATCTGTCGAGAAAATGTCAATATGCAGCATTTCGCCAGTGTAGCTTGGGATAGGAGTTTCCCCTAGCTCTTGTTTCTTCGGGTGCCTATCATACTTGGCCTTTGTGCAAACTCTGCAGTTTGCAACCACTTCTTTGGCTAAAGTGCTCATGTTGGGAAAATAATAGTCACGAAGTACTTGTTTGATATTTTCCTGAGCTGCTCTGTGCGAACGATTATGCTCAGCAGTGACGATTTCTAACTGCTCGTTTTTATCTGTTATGTCTTGCACAAAATTTTTACAATGCCAAAATTGGGTGGCAGGGAAGTGTAAAATCAGGTCATGTTGGAAACTCGCTAACGTGGGCAGATCGCAATGAATGGCATTTACGACCCCTGAGTTAACGACCTCCTTGAGCGTTTCGAGGATGCTGCTCTTGTCAGTGTAGCTGATCAAGTGGCGTGTTTTGCTGCGAAACAGCAATAAATTTCGCTTTAGCGGAAAACGCGACTCCTCTAGGACAATATGGTTTCTGTAGGTCAGTGAGCGTTCGCTGTGAACGGTTGCAGCGTCCGACTGGGGCTCATCTTGCAGAGCATTAATGTTTTGCCTGGAAAGGGCATCAGCAACCAGATTTTCTTTGCCTGGCTTATAAAACATTTTCGCGTTGTGTTGGTCGATGTAAGATTTCCATCTTTTTATCTTAGCATTCGTGTTTTTGTCTGCAACAGCGAAAGTGAGTGGCTGGTGGTCCGTGAAAATGTTAATTTCCCTTGAATCGTACAGAAAACTCTGTAATCTGCCCAAGGCCCATACAATGGCCAGCAATTCTCTTTCGTTGGTGGCATAGTTTATCTCGGCCTGTTTCAAGGCACGAGATATCATTGTAATTGGCCTATTTCCTTGGGAAAGAACTGCGCCAATTCCACTGGCTGAAGCGTCGGTGGTCAAGTCGAACGGCTTTTGGAAATCTGGATACATTAACATGACATCTTCTGATGCCAAAATGTTACGCAGACGTTCAAATGCATCGCGTTGAGTTTCATTAAACTCAACAGGGATTTTTTTTTAGACATGTGTTTGCTAACCGAGCCGTTCTCTCCTTTAAGTATGTCTGATATCGGACGAGCTATAGCAGCAAAGTCCTTAATGAAAACCCTATAGTAACCAGCTAATCCTAGGAACGCCCTAACGCTGTAAACGTTTTTTGGCTCAGGGAACTCCTGAATTGCTTTAACCTTTTTCGGATCGGATTTTGCTCTGTCTTTAGTTACTATGAAACCCAAGTATTTAATACTTTCTTTGAAGAACCTATTCTTTTCTGGGCTTACTCGCATGTTTGCGTCGACTAGACATTTTAACACAGCATTAATGTGCTGAAGATGGTCCGTCTCGTTCTTAGAAAAGATTATGACGTCATCTACATAGACGAAGCATATCTTCCCAATGTGTTCCCTCAGGACATCATCTAACGCCCTTTGGAAAATACTGCCTGCGTTTTTCAGTCCAAACGGTAGACGACAGAATTCGTACTTGCCGCTACTAACCGAGAACGAAGTCTTCTTACGGTCATACTCCACAAGGTAAATTTGATGATACCCTGACTTTAAGTCGAGGGTGGTGAAAAATTTTGCCTTTCCTAGATTCCCTAGAATCATGGGAATGCTTGGCATGGGGTAACGGTCCGGTATGGTTTTCTCGTTCAGTTTCCTGAAATCGAAGACCAACCTTTTGTTTGTATTACCGAAAGTGTCAGTGCCTTTTTTGTCAACCACCCAAGTTGGGCTATTGTAAGGCGACCTGGAGGGCCTGATTATGCCGTCCTTCAACATTTGCTTGACTTCTTTATTTACGAATTCAGAAACGCCCATAAGACTCGGGTATCTAGAAAACACGGGTTCGTTGTCTACTGTCCGAATCGTGGCAGTGACACCGGTGTTAAACGGGAGAGCTTAATTTGCATTTGAAAAGGCCTTTTTATTCGTGATTATCATGTTCCTAAATCCCTTTTTTACGGAGGGAGGAACCACGATGTCGTTGACATCGGTGAAGTTTACGTCAGCACAGTTGTGGTACTGAAGTTTTTCAGAGACACCCTGGTACTCCAGAGTGTTCTTTGCTAAGTTCAATTTTACCCCGGCCTGTGTTAACAAGTCGAAGCCTATAATAGCGTCGAACGAGCTGAGTGTGAATGGGGACGTGTGTCAAAAGATATTCATTAGGCATTTATGCCTAATTTCGGTAGAGCCGTGAATTGAGTTCACCGAAAATGACTTGGCGACCGGCATTATGCTCTTTAGCTCAGTTATGGGCTTCACATAATTCTTTGCCGCGCCAGTGTCAATCAACATCTTTAGTGTCCTCCCAGCCAACCGTAGTTCAACGAACGGCAACCGGGAATGTTCCCTAAAAAATTTACAGAGTCGTCATCTGGTGCGTACTCATTTTCACTTTCTAGTTCCTCGACTGCAGCCTTTGCTGCCTTTTTATACTCTGCTACAGCTTCCTTAGAGTCTTCTTGCACAACGTTGTTAAGACGCTGCCGTCTTGGACCTGTTGAACGGTCCGATGAGTTCCTACTGTAGTATGCATACATATTGAATATCTACTGTACCAAGAGTACTTAAAGTGAACACACTGTAACACTTTGTTGCAGTGTTTACATAAACAGAGTCCCGGTCTTAAACCCGTGGCCGAAATATGAGTCGATCGGCGCGCTCACAGAATATGCAAGTGTCAGCATTCTGTTACACTCGCCGACCACTTGACCGAACGCAAGTGTATGCATATGCCCTAGCGCTCCAGCTTAAGAGAACATAAATACACATATAATATACATACATATGTAATATATAGAATATACATAACCGTCTCTCTCTGCTGTCCAACTGTGGGCAGCACAGCAATGAGAATTAGGCTTACTTAGAACCTAAGGAAAATGTTTAAGAACAGATTCAACTGAACGTTGGAAGCGGCAACATTGCTGCTTCCATTACAAATAAAGATCATCAAATTAATAAAAGATACAAACCATACATTACATGGCGACCGTGAATGTGAAAGTAAACCTGCACAAATAGCAGCAACAACACCAGTCTCAGACACACATCGCATCAACAGCATCAACAACAATAGCCAACAACGTCAGCTTTTGGGCAACTATGCTGGACAACAACAACATCAGCCGCAACTAATCACGCAGCACAGTTTTAATTTGGCGCAACTATGCTGGACAACAACAACAACATCAGCCGCAACTAATCACGCAACGCACGACGAAAGAATAATACAGAGTGAGTAGAGTGAGAGCATGGTTAAAAAAAGAGGCGGTGTACAAAACAAAATCAAAAAGAGGGTAGCTAGCCTAAATTGGCAGCTATATACTCAACAACCTCCACCAGCCTGGTCAACAGCTCAGAAGCTACAAGCGGAGCTTGACCATTTGCGAGAATACTTGCAAAATAGCAAGAAAAAACCATGTTCCACTCCCTCACATATACCAAATATAAACAATACTAAAAAAATTCAACCTCCAGCCCAAAAACAAATACCAAAGAGGACAAAGGAGTGCCCAAAGGACTGTGAGGGAGTCTGGAGTCCGTACTGCATCGGCACATGCAAACATTGTAGAGTGCAAACACCGGCGGAAAATAGCAACACAGCCTGTGCGATGACCAGCACCGGCACCGCCTGAGCTCATAGGCCACGGACAACAGCAGCAGCCACTGCCTGTGCGATGACCAGCACCGGCACCGCCTGAGCTCATAGGCCACGGACAACAGCAGCAGCAACTCTGAAGCAGCAACAGAAGACAGCAACAGCCAGCAACGATAACACCATAAACACTATTTCTTATATACTATAAAAATTAAGCAAAATTGTATAAAACTTTTGTAATATTGAGCGGAAACACCTTCGCCCAATGAACCAGTACGGCCTGTAAAGTCGTACGAAAAATAGGCAGGAAATAATGTAAAAAAAAAAGGACAAATAATTTTTTGAAAGCTAACTAAACGTGCATACATACATGAGTAAAAAAAATATATGTCAATAGAAACAAATAAAATAAGTAAATTTGACGAAATAATTAAAAAATTTGATAAAATGGCCATAGTAGACGTTAAATCAGTAGATTCAACAGCCAACGTAATTAATAAAGTAGAGTCAAATAGTAATGACTTAGAATTAATACACACATTATTAATAATAATTGTTGTTATAATGTGCGCAAATTGCTTTTATAAATTATATAAATTACATAACAAATGTTTAAAAAAGAAATATATGAGCCAGGCAAATGATCTGGACAAAATTTAAATAAATAAAAAAAAAAAGCGCAAACAACATTGAAAACAAATAACACAATATGTAGGTTTGTAACTTAAAAAAAAAAAAAAAAAAGTTTAAATAAAATGAATTACAGATAAAACAAAAATATAACTAAAGTATGGCTAAACTAAAGGCAATTAGAGGAACATATGATAGAGTTCAGTTTACCCTTCTCTTAAAGAAAAAGTTCACATCCATAAAATAATGGAATGGAATGAATTATATAAAGAAATAAATAATATAAAAATTGACTTTGATAAATCATATAAGTCACTTGCACAAAACAGGCCAATTCAAAGAAATACTATTAAGAAACATGTAGAAATACTAGTAAATTGCTTTAATCAAGCACGTATACTAATACATGGCCAGAGAGAAAAATTAAATCAAGATCATTGGTCCCAAGTGTCAAAATTTTTGATCAGACTACGATCTAATTTAATATCAATTAAACTAAAGTTTAATTTAGATATATCAGTACCAACCATACTTAACTCTTCTCTAACAATTGAAACTGGTGATGAACCGGAATCAACAGAACAAACTGACACTGACCAAATAGAGTCAGAAGAGCTTGAGACAAACCCTAAAATAGAAGAGCAGGATTTAAATAACCTTACTATTCCAGCTGTTTTGATGCACGATCTGGATAATTCTACAGATTCTGATACTTCTTCAAGCATAATAGAGAATAAACCAGGCAACAATATCACAATGGCACAAACTAATATTGATTTTATTAATACAGCAACTAAGCTTATACCAGTTTTTGATGGTAAAGCTGAAAACTTACAAAGTTTTATTGATGCATTACAAATATTGCAATTAATAACAGGCGAACACGAACAATTAGCAGTTTCGATAATAAAATCAAGGCTAAAAGGTGTTGCCAGAAATTTAGTCGGAAATGAAACAACAATAACTGAGGTCATTTCCAGATTAAAAAGCAATGTCAAAGGCGAAACTGTTGAAGTATTGTCAGCAAAACTGATGAACCTACAGCAACGCAATAAAACTGCCAACCAGTACACACTAGAGGTTGAGCAGATGACAAAAATGTTAGAAGGTGCATATATAACAGACGGCTTACCCCTAGAGTTAGCCAGAAGTTATTCCACTCAGCATGCAGTCAAAGCAATGACTAAAAATTGCACAATCGATAAGGTAAAACTTATCATGCAAGCTGGTACCTTCAATACTATGAATGAGGCCGTAACAAAATTTGTAAATTGTTGCACAGAGGCAACCGGACAGCCAAACACTGTCCTATATTACAAAAATAATCCACAGCGCGGCGGAAACCGCGGACGCGGAAATTATAGAGGTAATTTTCGCAGTCCATACAATAATTACAACAACAATAATTACAACAACAATAATTACAATAACAATAATGGACGAGGCCAATATAGAGGAAACTCAAGAGGCCGTGGCAACTCGAATCGAGGCCAAAACTATAATAACACAAGCAATGTCAGAGTAACCAATAATACATCGGAAAACTCGCAAACCCCTTTAAATGTTCAAAAGTAGAAAATGCAAGGGTTCGTACCATTAATCTCAGTCAGAGCATATTTGTATCATTCAACCATGTGGCTACAGGAAAAGAACTTGTCTTTTTAGTAGACACAGGTGCAGACATTTCAATAGTTAAAGAAAATTCTGATGTCTTTCATGACATAGAAGGCAATAATATTATAGACATAAAAGGAATAAGTCAAGAAGTAACCAAATCCAAGGGATTAACTTCTATTGAGATACAGACCACTAAGTACATAATCCAACACGATTTTCATATCGTGGATCTACAATTCGCTATTCCTTGTGATGGCATATTAGGAATCGATTTTATTAAAAAATACAACTGTCAATTAGACTTCAAGCCATCTGAAGATTGGCTTATAATTAGACCTAATAACTTAAAATTTCCAATTTATGTTCCAATAACATACAGTTCTGGCAACAACTTAATACTTCTGCCAGCAAGATCCCAAGTAATTAGAAAAATCGATCTAAATTCAAAAGAAGACAGTGTATTGATTCCAAATCAAGAAATTCAGCATGGTATTTACATAGCAAGTACCATAGCAACAACTAAAAACGCTTTTATAAGACTACTCAATACAACAAATAAAGATCAAGTAGTCAGTACAAATAATTTAGCGTATGAATCACTTTCGAACTACGAAGTAGTCAAAACTAATCTAGACAATAGAAAAAAATCCGTATTATCTCAACTAAAAAAAAACTTTCCTCCACAATTCAAATCACAGCTTTCAAGCTTATGCACCCAATATAATGATATATTCGGATTGGAATCTGAACCAATTAGCACAAATAATTTTTATAAACAAAAACTGAGAGTAAAAGATGATGAACCAGTGTATATAAAAAATTATAGAAGCCCACACAGTCAGGTGGACGAAATACAGAAACAAGTTGGAAAATTGATCACCGACGGGATTGTCGAACCATCTGTATCTGAATATAATAGCCCATTATTACTTGTCCCTAAAAAACCATCTCCAGGTTCAGAACAAAAGAAATGGCGATTAGTAATTGACTATCGTCAAATTAATAAAAAATTACTGTCCGATAAATTTCCACTCCCAAGAATTGATGATATTTTGGATCAACTTGGACGAGCAACATATTTTTCATGCCTTGACTTAATGTCAGGATTTCATCAAATTGAACTCGAAAAAAGTTCAAGAGATATAACGTCATTTTCAACGAGCAATGGCTCGTATCGCTTCACGCGACTACCATTCGGTCTAAAAATAGCGCCTAATTCATTTCAGAGAATGATGACTATAGCATTCTCTGGATTAGAACCTTCACAAGCATTCCTTTATATGGATGACTTAATAGTTATAGGTTGTTCCGAAAAACATATGCTTAAAAACTTAACAGACGTTTTTGAGAAATGTAGGAAATACAATCTAAAGTTACATCCAGAAAAATGCTCATTTTTTATGCATGAGGTGACTTTTCTCGGTCATAAATGCACAGATAAAGGAATACTTCCGGATGACAAGAAATATGATGTCATTATGAATTACCCTACGCCGCACAATGCGGACAGCGCTAGACGTTTCATAGCATTTTGCAATTATTATAGACGTTTCATACAAAATTTCGCCGAATATTCACGGCACATAACAAGATTATGTAAGAAGAACGTTCCTTTCGAATGGACAGATGAATGCCAAAATGCATTCCAATATTTAAAAACAAAACTCATGGAACCTACTTTGCTACAATATCCTGATTTCAGCAAAGAATTCTGTATAATTACTGATGCAAGTAAGCAAGCATGCGGAGCGGTTTTAACTCAAAACCATAACGGGCTCCAACTTCCTATTGCATACGCGTCAAGAGCTTTCAATAAAGCAGAAAGTAATAAATGTACAACTGAGCAGGAATTAGCTGCAATTCACTGGGCAATATTACATTTTCGACCATATATTTATGGAAGACACTTTAACATCAAAACAGATCACAGACCCTTAATATACCTATTCTCAATGATCAATCCGAGTTCTAAACTGACACGTATGAGGCTAGAATTAGAAGAGTATGATTTCACAGTTGAATATTTAAAGGGAAAAGACAATCATGTAGCTGATGCGTTATCAAGAATAACCATTAAAGATCTACAAAACATTACAGGAAATATAATGAAAGTCACTACTAGATATCAAAATAGACAGAAAATCCGCGCGGATATGAAAGAAATAGAATTGCCTACGCAATCTATAGAGAAAGCTTCTAAGCCCAACGTATATGAAGTCATAAACAATGACGAAGTACGTAAAGTAGTGACCTTGCATGTAAAAGATACGCTATGTTTATTTAAACATGGTAGAAAAATTACTGCAAGATACGATGTTAGCGATTTATATACCAATGGAATCCTAGACTTAGGTCAATTTTTCCAAAGGCTTGAAATGCAAGCCGGTATAAACAAAATTAGCCAACTCAAAATGGCACCGTGGGAAAATATCTTTGAACATGTTTCAATAGATAATTTTAAACAAATGGGCAATAAAATATTGAATACATTAAGAGTAGCGCTACTCAACCCGGTGACCCTTATAGAAAAACAAAA
>JAWNNO010004193.1:0-139496 GCA_035044985.1 Lordiphosa fenestrarum
AAACAGTTATTGGCATTTGCCAAAACGACAAAAATCCTCCTGGACTTCTAAGACAAACGTACCCAAATAATCACCCGGCCTCATTAAGGACCCTAAGGTCTATGTGTGACCCCCATCTGGGGTCAGCCGGAACTACCTACCTACCTATGGGAGAGGAACGTCTATGTTCCGTCTCGTGGTAGTTTTTCGCTGTCAACCCAATCAACGACATTTCTATCGACTAAAAAATATGTTGCATGGTGCAATCGACATTCACCAGACACACACATGTACGCACTCATATGCCAACCAGTGGCCTACACTCGCACAAAGGGCCTTGCCTGGCCTTTATGACCTCAAAAATGCGCCATTTGTGCAAAATGCTTGGATCAATGCGATGCGAGAGCGGAAACCGTAATGGATGATGCAGGCCCCTTGCACAGTGGTGGCAGATTTTTAAAAATATATATTTGTCTTTACAGTCCAAAGGCTCAAGCGAAGTTCTCGTAATCTCTTGGTTTGTGCGCTTGTAGTTTTCGATCGGAATACAAGCGGCTATGTTTCCAAAGCTTCCAGGATATACGAAGTTAAAAACAACGATTTGATTTATATTTGTTCAATTCGGTTAGCTGACGGGAGTACATATACGAATTGATTGATACTTTCCGGGGCAGCAGCTCAAAGCAAGTGACAGCCTTACAATGCAGCCAAACAGGCATCAATACTTTCCACTGCATGAGCTAAAAAATTCATTCTCGACTTCCACAATAATCTACTCTATTCAAGCTTTGCTTCGTTCCAAAAATGCTTACTTCAATTAAATAAGTATACTTTAAGTCGTGTGGCAAAAATCGTGTGCTTTCGTGCTGCGGGATGAGTTCAATCGTGATTGAAAGAAGTGGGAACAAATCAATGATTTCCGGGTTAGCTTAAGAACATTCAGGATTTCCCTGTTTTCATTTTAGTTTGGGATAGATTTATCTCTCCTGCACCATGATCGTTTTCGCTCCACTCTATGGTAAACAACTACACATTTTTAAGCTCACCCCCTCAAGGGAAACCTTGAATCGCAGTTAATAATAGTTAATTTTCTTTAAAGTATTCAGTTCGTATCCTAGATTTAAAGGGTATCTTTTTACTGTTGGCGCACCACACGCAAGGAGAAGGCTTTCTAAATAAAAGTTAAGTATTTTCAATGAAAATCTACACGAAACGTGTTGTTGATCCATTCGATGATCATCGCTTTCCTATATGATTGTGATTTGCAGCAATGCCGCGCGATTGCTTGGTAGTTATATGGGCTGAGATGACAGCAATCGGTAAATCAGTTCGGTGTTACAAAGACAGCCGGGTGTGGTGCAGCGGTTAGTGTTTTTGCCTAGAGTGCCGAAGGTCGGGGGTTCGATCCCGACTCGGGGCATCTAATGAATAAGGTGACTGAATACTTTACAAAAACACACATACACCAGGTTTTTACAAGGACAGTACTAGTAATATGTGTATGGTAACTAAAAGGACTATCCTTTTTTACTTGGAATAAATAAATGTATCCTCGAAAAACAAACACGCTTCTTCCTGTTTCTTATTAACCTAAAAAGAGAGAGTTCTGAAAATCAACGAATCATACAATTATGATTTTTAAACCTTATACCCACTTTGGTAAGTGAACTCAAGGCCTTCAGTCTCAAAATAGTTGCAATGCCTTATCAACCAGTTGCCAGCTTATATCAAGTTGATTCTGCCATCTGCCTAAAAGTATTCATCAATATATTTCTTGCAATTGACATAGATTCGACGACTTGTAATTCTCAACTTTAAATGCAGTGCATCAACTGATATTCGGATCTGTTTTAAAATTGGATGATGATTAAGCGAGAATAATAACAAATAAATAGAGTTCATGACTTCTAGGCGATTTTTGAGGGATTTATCGTTAAATTGCCGTATGGACGAAAAAAAGCGGTACCTCATATCCCTAGTTTATTTCTTGTACAAATGCGAAGCTATAATATATATTTTGTTTGTGAAAATCGACAAACTACATCCAAGCTCTCATTTTAGCGAGACAGATAAGTAACATGACAGAATGCTCGCAGGATATTACTACCAAACAATAATACACTCCCACACACTGACACATTCTAAAAGTCAACCCAAATGAATGGATACTTTAGATAAATGTGGCCGGCTAGAGGTAACCACGCAACCACAGCATTTGACATCATTCTTAGGTGAACTCCAATCAAATTGTTGCGGCAAATGGGAAAATAATGAAAGTGCAGCGCTGACCTCAGGGCAGGCCATGAACATTACATTGAAATCACAAATCAATGCTCTAAGCCAGAGCCATCTACTCGTGAGTATAAACATTGCTAATGTGCACTCATATCTGCTTCTTAATTTTTAGGTGCTTTCTCTTTAATCCATTCCAACACCCCCGAATCTTTAAATGAAATCCTTCTCTTGCCAGTAATTATGAAATGTTTGCACCAGAATCAATACCCACACACTTGCAGTTAATTTAGTCTTGGCAAATACACCTGGCCACATTTTAAACAAACAAAGCATTCAAGTCATCTCAAAGCCAGAAAATGTTTATCAAACTCATGTGACACAGACAAATATGCACCACAGAGACAGGACTCGAGCGGAAACAGCGCTGAGCAAACAGAGACACTTGTGTGGAGACGAGGCACCCACCCACACACACACCCAGACACACACACAGGGACAGCGAAGTCAATAAATTCTCATTTCGCGGAATGCTCTACGCAGTTCACCTGCAAACAAAATGTACGTCTTGCTGCAAAGGCAAGCGACGCAATAATAAATACAAATAAAAACATGACGCATAAAGATTACAGCAGCAATGCTGCCATTCATTTCCCTTCCGCGCTCTCGCCGCATACAATCTATATTAAGTATACGCACCGTTTGAACCATGCATTTTAATGACGGTGCCGTCGCCTTGGGCTCTTCAACTAAGATCCGAATGGAAATGGGCGCCACACCCTCCAATCTCCTGCCACCAAAATTCTACCTGGCTGGCTGTGACGACGAAACCGTTCATTTATTTCAATTAATATTGAACTCGCTTTGCCCGGATGAAATGCAAACGCCATTCCCGAAGCCTTCGGGTAATATCAACAATAAGTAGCTAACTGTCAGCTTATTATGAGAGTTATTAGCTGTCAGTTAATGGTTTCTCAGTACATACAGACGTGCGTACAATCAAACCTTCTTAAAATTAATCAGAGCAAGTAAGAACGTCGGTCATGCCCTTAATATCAACATCGATAATTGATGTCGAAAGTTGATGTTCCCAGGAATTAAGATTTGGCTTCTACAAGCAATTGGGTTTATGTCATGGGCCAAGTTGTTTTTCTCTCAATACTGGCTCATCTCTTTAGAACAGTATTGCTATATTGATACACATCTGCCTCCTTTTTAACCGATCTAGCCCTTCTAAAATTGGTTTTTGAAAATTATTTTATATTAACATTGCTGTTTCATGTCAAATACCTAAACATTACCTAAAACGGATATTTCAAGAAACACTCGTATATTTGGCACTTCTAATTAAATCTCATTGCCTTTTTAATATGCTCAGTTGGAAGATCATATTTTGAGTATTAAGCGAACTGAAATCGTCCATTAAAACCAAAGTTGTGCTTCCAAAGGATTAAGCTAACTTTATCCCGTCACTGAAATCGTAATTCCAATTTAAGCTCATTATCAAACTAACGCATTGGCCAGCACACTAGTAGGAAGCTTTTTAGAAATGAAGGGAATATGTTTAGAACATCTTTCTGAGAAAGCACTATGTGGCGAAGTCAAGCAAATTTCAAACTTTGCTTTACCTTTGATACAAAGTATAATCCCGCCTCGGGACATCAAGTTTTTTCTTTAAAACTAATTTAACCGCTGAAACTAAGCAACATTATATCCACTTCTTAATTAAATAGCTTCCGCGTGAAACTTTACAGTACTTGTCATCTCGGTACACAACACAATATTGCTCGATACGTTTTTGACATAAAGCCATTTGACCACATTTCAGAATATTCTATCAAGCTTTATGACCTTAATCTAAATAGTTGGATCCAGTATAGAGCATCGATATTTTTACACAGGCTTATTAGTACCAAAGAACCAAAGTACCTATATGAAAAACTTGAATTTTCTGCCTCTCGACGTACAAATAACATCGTCTGCCTAAGACATCGACTATCTTCATCGGAAAAATATTTCTATATATTTGCTGTTCGACTCTTGAACAATCTGCCGCACGACTTAAAGACAACTAAAAGCGCACCTCAATTTCGAGTTAATCTGTTTGCACATTTTAAAAATCAACTCTCTAAAAATTGATGCTTTGATTAGAATAACGTATTTTAATTAAGTACTTTGGATCTCTGAATGCTTTTCATTATGACTCTTTCAATGTTAATGTTAATTTATTTAGATTTAAGGATTATATTTAAACTTTGTTCCAATTTATTTTTGTGACTAGTGCCCTAATCATAAGTTTCTAATAACTTGTAGCACTAGGAAGTTGGTAAGTAATAAATAATAAATAAATAAGAAAATAAATAATTGAATGTTTGTGTGAAAATTAGAACGTTACGTCTCTACTTCAGCGTGTAGAAAACAAGAGAGTGGTAAGTTGGCTGCGGTTGGCCGATTTACGATAGGATATTCCATGTTTGTCGATTAATTCGATTGGTTCCATGCGTATTGTTACATGGCACCGTGTAATGTCACATTTTGTGTTGAAATGTAAAGTACTATGTAGTACTTAGTATCCAGTACTGATATCGAGTACAATGTATTGAGATCTGAGGCTCGAGCACTTAGAATAAACTATCTGATATCGAGTCATGAGTATAGAATAATAAGTTTCAAGTACTAAGTATTGAGAACTTATTATCCAGTACTAAGCATAGAGCAGGCATGCCCCAAAACAGCATAGGTCAGAGCACTTACCAATACTCACAAAGAAAAGCACCAATACCGATATGGGAACAGTTTTTGTTGTTGTTGGCCATTTTAGCTTGCGATCGCAAACACCAATCAAAGAAGAGAACAAAACCGGTGTTTGTTCTACGCGACGCATACACACAAAATCGTTTGCATGTGTGTCGTTTTGTATACCCCGTGCCTTACATGTATACGATTATTGCTTTCCCATACTCGGTGCATTTACAAAAACAAAATGTTCCCAATGAGTATACTGCTGGGCATCGCTGGCTTGAGTATCAATTATTAGGTATCGAGTAATGATAACACATGCCTTATACCCTTGCAAAGGGAATTATAATGTTTCGCAGAAGTCTGCAAAGCAAATATATATTCATTTTCGACCCTATAAACTATATAAGATCTTGATCAGGGCGTATCGTATTTTAAAATATTCACTTGCAATATATTATAGACTTTGGCCCAGGCGGAGTTATCTTTGCTTACTCGTTTTTAGTAGCAGCAAAAAAACAGCAATGCTGCAGTAGTAAACATTCTTTTGCTTATAACACGACCAAGTAAGTAAGTTCTTCTTTATTTATTAGCATTAGAGCAGACTTTTTTTGTATTGAAAATTTAAGGTCATACTGGCGCCCCTCGATTCGCTAGTTAATGGTGTATGTTTAACGAGAATAAAAGCAAAAGTTCAAAAAGATTTGGTTTAGTGGTCGCGAAAGAGCTTCAAAGCTTTTAGTCTTGCTCATACGCAGTGTTGCCTTTCAACTTTATATAGTTTTGTAGTTGGCATTGATTTCTAACAAAATGTATCTCTGATTTTAACTTCAGTTGGCAAGGCATGCGGCGATTTTGGGGAACTTTGATCTTTTAGGTAATTGTAAAAAACCAAGGCATTCTGACCGGACAAATACTTGTCCGAAATTGACCAAACGCGAGTCAGGTAACCCTTAAGAACCCATTCATATTAACTGGCAAAGTTTAGTCACCTAAATAACAGGTCACTTTTAATTAATGTTCATTGTGTCAGTAAAACCTCTCGGCTGTCATCAAGCCACGCAGCTCAGAGTCCATGTGCAATAAGTTTATTTCTAATAATATTTGACCTCACATCTAAACAGTGGCTTATACTATAGTTCTGCCTTGTAAAATTGAAGGGGGACCCAAGTGCATTGTTAAGATATAAATTAATTAATAAAATACTACAAACAAAGAAATTATAAAACCAATTGTTTAAAACAATATGTTTACGCTTGCAGTGGGACTCGTACTCATAATCTCCACGTTCTAAGGCGATGTTACAACATCTGAGCCATGCCAAATTCAGGAATATTATTAACGAAATCAAAATTGCTTGCAAGATTTTCAAAAATTGATAGCTCGACTATTATTGAAATTTCGATGTAGATAACGTGGCGTGGAGCAAATTTGTTGGCCTTATCGCTCCCTTAAATTCCTTTTTTATACTCTGTACCGTAGGTACACAGAGTAGCCATGTCCGTCTGTCCGTCTGTCTGTCCGTATGAACGCACAGATCTCAGAGATGGTAAGAGATAGAGGTTTGACGTGTATGGGACATATGCTTCTTATGTCTGCAGGCAGATCAAGTTTATTTTCAATTTTGGGCACGCCCCCTCCCGCCCCCGCAATTTAGAAAAAACGTCATATCTCCCACAGTTTTGAAGATAGATGGCTTGTTCCTTCTGGACATATTTAGTTATTAGAATAACTTATCGATCCGCCAAAGGAATAAAGAAGATCGGATGAACGGTTTTCGAGTTATGATCAAAAGACAAAATTTCTTGGTACAGAGTATGCTATAGTCGGGCATGACCGACTCTCTCTTGTTTTCTTGGTACAGAGTATGTTATAGTCGGGCTTGACCGACTTTCTTCTTGTTTGTTTTTATTAAATTGTATTATCTATAATGCAAAAGGAATCTCTTAAGGGGGCGCCCTTTCTAAATGTTTGTCATATATGTAAGAACATTATCTTATAATTAATGGTAAGTTTCTCTAGAAGAACCAGAGCGTAAGTTAAAGTCGGCCCTGCCCGACTTCGGAATACCCGTTACTCAGCTCAGCTCGGATAAGTATGAAACATTTTTTTAAATTGGCCAATTTTTAATCCTGATCCTTTTGAAAATTGTGAGATTGTAGATATTGGCCACATAGACTACACTGCAAAATCTGATACTCGATATCTTAAAAACTGTGGGAGTTATTCAACTTTTTTTATTGCGGGGGCGTGAGGGGGCGTGGCCAAAATTTGAAACAAACTTTATCTGCCTACAGACAATACTAGCTTACGTATAAAATTTGGTTGCTCTAGCTCTTAGTCTCTGAGATCTAGGTGTTCATACAGACGGACGGACATGGCTATATCGACTCGGCTGTTGATGCTGATGAAGAATATATATACTTTATGATATCGGAGATGCTTCCTTCTGCCTGTTACATACATTTGCACGACTTTAGTATACCCTTTTTACTCTACGAGTAACGGGTATAAAAATAATCTAACTTAACCAACATGGAAATTTAACAAAGCCTGTCTGTTGCCGGATCTTTCCCAGATACCAGATCGTTCATCAGTATTTGGCAAGCTAGAACATTTATACGTAAGCTAGTTTTATAAAGGTTGCCAGGTCTGCCCAGTACTTTCCTCTGTATCATCCAGACTTTGTAAACATGGGTTTCCTAATACCTACTATTCTATGTTTTCTTTAAAATTTAACATCTTCCCAGGAAATGATCGACATCATCCAGTTCTCATGTGTTGCATAGGGGGCAGGCTACACTTTCCTGCCAGTTGTAAGTGTTGTACCCAAGTTTTACCAAATCGAACCGGGCCTTTAGTACACACGAAACTGTTGCGATTGGCAGAGATTGTAACATAATGGTAACTGAGTTGTCCAGGGGTTTGATTAGTCGGGTTGCGCAATTGACCTGTCGCTGATGGTTGTGTGGTGTTCGTCGGAAAGAATTTCGTTCCTGTGCTTATCTTATGGAGTCTCTCCAGTCTTTTTCAAGCGGGTTGCACAATTCATCCAGACTTTTAACCCATTTTTCCATTAGGATGCTGGTAATGTAGTGTGCGAGGCGAATCTCTCTCTCTTTGGTTGGCTTTTTCTAAATGCTTTTAATACTGCCAGGGGTATCTATCTAATAATCTTCCATTGCTGATCAAATCATTTGCATTTGGGTTCCGTGTGTATTTGATTTGGCCGTTGTTTTGCCGTTGCCTCATAAATAGTTTCCTACAGATTGGTCAAAGAAAACTGCTGACCGGTTGTTTCAGTTGCCGATTGTGTTCATAAATGTATAGCTTCCCTCCCCTCCATTATTGTTGCAGAGTTCAAAGCATCGTAAACCAAGGATTTCCTGTCCGCCGTAATTGCTATGCATGAGGTGCTATCCATTGTCATTATGTCTTGAACTTGACAATCCCGATCCTTATAATGTCGACGAAGTATTCTTCTGTCTTTTACATACATTTGCTCCTTTGGTAGAGTGAACGTCCTGCTTGAGTCGAAAGTTTAAGATAAATCTGTCGGAGGTTTGGCTTGGTTTGGTCCACTGGTCACGTTGAAACTTAAAACAATTTCAATTTAGCCACAATTTGCTGGTTTCTCTTTTTGATATCAATGCATTTGATGCTGAGGCAAGTCAGCTTTTGCGTTGCCCTCAAAGTAAACTCATCAGAAGGCTTTTAAAATTTCTAATGGCAGAGCTAACTTATGCATGCACTGGCCGTTGCCCGCCCCACCACCGACACTCTCGTCGTCATGGAGCCGTGCGCATAGCTCTCTGTTGACGTTGCTGTGTAAATATTTCTATTTATGCCATTTTATACAGTTATTGAGCCACCGACCACGTGCCCAGGCTATTTACTCCGGTAGCCAAGGCTACTTGACCCGGACGCTTGGCAACGTCTCTGGCGCGCTGCTGCTAATGTACATGGCCATTAAGTCGGAGCTGCGTGTTTTGTTTACGCAACGGCGTGCACCCAGAAGCGGGCAACACTTTGGGTGGCCATTGCCGTTGCACTGTTGCGCGTGGCAAGTTGCACGTTTCGAGTGCAGCTGACAGGTGGAGGAAGCAAAAAAAAGCATAAAGGGCAACTCAACCGGCGGAATTATATTAAACCGAGCTGGTTGCCTAACAACAACAACCGTCCTGGCAACAGCAACTACAACAACTGCACCCTAAACTGAAAATCAAAGTAAGCTCTGCAAATTTATTAAAAAAGGGAAATGAAAAATCTTACATAAAACGTAGCCAACAAATTGAACAACATTCTGCTCTTTGTGTGTCTAGGTGAGCGGGGGCAAAGGCAGCAACTCAGAGTGTTTGTATTTGAAGTTCGGTATTGGCCAACGCCGCCACAACTGTGTTATCCTGGCACACACACCAACGAATTTGCAGACACACAATACAACAGAACGCCAACGCGGAAACCCAACTGCGCAACGGCGGCTGAAACTGAAATTGATTGAAAGAACAACAAAAGGCGGCAGATAGGAGCAGGACGACGAGGAGGAGCAGGAGAAGGAGGGGGCCAGCCAGAAATCAACTTCAGCGTTTGATGTGCAGCCGCTGGATAACGTTGCTTTGCTCTTCAAGGAGACAAACCAAACAACAAGCCAAAGTCAACAAATGTCGCGTGTTCAGATTGAGCCCAACGCATCCCAGTCCTTGTACAGCAGCAGCGAAACTCCCGCGCCCAGCGATGCGGAGCCCAGTGGACTGGGGATCAACGAGTACGGGTCGGTGGGTTCGATTAGCAACGACGAGCCGCGTGTCATCTGGCTGAAGACCATCATTGCCAATATGCTGGGTGTCTTTGATCCGGTCCATGTGAACACGCTGATCTCGCAGAACGAGGAGGCCGTGAATTTGTTCTTCAGGAGTCGCTATGAGTGCCAGGCGGACCTGCATCGAGTGGTCATGTTCGTGTGGCGCACCTTCTACGACAAGCTCATTGAAGAGGAGATCACGGTGCTGGAGGAGGTGCCCAGACCGCCGCCTACGGTGCCGGATAAGAAGGGCAAGGGTAAAAAGGGCAAAGGGGATGCCAAGGCTGGTGGAAAGGCCGCAGGCAAGGCTGCTGCAGCCGCTGGAGCCAAGGCGCGCAAGAAGGGCGGGCAAGAGCCGGTCACCGAAACGGACTCGGCTCGCCGCTCGACCACGGAACTGGAGGGTACGGATCCCGATGTCACCTACACGGGAGGCGAGACCACCGATGCCGACCTCGAGGGCGAACTGGAGGGCGAGGAAGAGGATCGGGCCACCATGGCGGGCAGTGCAAAGAGCTCGGCTCGCTCCAAGCGTTCCCGTAAGTAGACTTCACGTTGCTTCCACTTGCCTGCTTACATTGTCTTCCCCCAATGAAAACCCATCAGCAGCCAGCTCTGATACGGAAAACGGTAAATATGACGCACTCCTTTCATGTGGTGCGCCTTTTCCTTTGTTTCTGTCCAACCATTTTAATTTCAAAAGTTTTCATTCCTTCGCAACGCATAAATTTCTCGCCCAACGTCCAACTTAATATCAAACGCAAATCTTGGTCCGCGTCTTTGATTCCCGCTGCCCACATCACATCATAAATATTTAAGGGCCTCATTTCGGTTGCCTGACTGAGATTCATTTCTTTTGTAACTTTTAATTTGAATTCGCTCCGTCCGGGATGCCGCTCATTTGATAACAGCAAACTTTCGGCTCTTTCATTGCATTTAAATGGCCGCCATGCAAATGCCACTCACTGGCTTTGTCGCTGCACTTTGTTCCATCACGTCAATCTCGATTTGCAGCAGCCAGCGAGTTGCATTCATTCACTCGGACCTAACACGCCCATTTGGCTCTCTGCTAATGCATTCTCAATCTGTTTCCATTCCAACCACATTGTGACAGGTCGCAAAGCCAAGAAGAAGCCCTCCTATGCTCCGGTCTATGTGGAGGTAAAGGTGAGCAACAAAACAGAAGCGAAAGACAACAAAGGGATATTGTTTTTTAATTTGTTATATTCCTCGGATAGAAACTGGTTCCGGCTTATGTGAAGACGCCACTCTTGCATTGTCACTTTGGCGAGATGGAATCACAAAATTTGGATCCGAAAATTCGTTATGTCTACATTTTGCGCAAGAATCGCAGGGAGATACGTAAGTGGATGTTAAATATTGAGCATCTATCATGGATCGGAATGTTGGGGCACGACAAATAGAGTTTATACTAGTCTGGCTTAGTTCACTCTTAAGCAGGGTATGTCTGTGCAAGTTAATATTAAGATGGACAGGGTCACAGTAGTGCTCTTCATTTTTAAGTGCTTGGAGTTTGAAGCAAGTAACCGAACCAAATAACACTCACTGAACCAGACTCACTGAACAATAGATCACCACTTAACAAAATTTGTTCAGTTAAGTGAAAGACTCACTCTTAAACAACCCAACTGACGCTGATAATCAGATATGCTGAATCGAATCCCATTTTTTTGAATTTGTGGTAGCTGCCACATACCCCATCTGTGTCGGAGAAACCTTTTCGGTATCCAGGGAGAGAGTATGCCATGCCCGAAACTGCGCACCCTGCGCCCATTAGAGCGGCAGCTCTGCAAATCATTTTGATAATAATGCGTTGCATTCCAAATAGTGACTTCCATTTTCTATTTTAAAAACTCTTTCCATTGTCGAAAACTTTAAAAAAATTGTTAATTTTATTTATAACTTTATTCAGATGGTGTTAAAATCGATTTTTTCGACTCTTTCGATATAAGTCTCTGCGGTTTTCCATTAGAAGTTCGCTTTTAAAACGGGTCAAATTACACCTAAATTACCTTCATGATCACTCTATCCTAAAGATGTTTTGAATGTACCGAAAATATCGATTTTAAAGATTTTTTTTATCCTAAAATATTTATATCGAAATAATACTTTTTCAATATCGTCAGAATTATCTTTGATATTTTAAAAAATCTGGACCTACTTTTTAATCTCTGAACCAGAGGTAAACAGAGTATTATAAGTTTGTGCAAAAGTATTCTGTCTGTCCGTATGAACGCACAGATCTCAGAGATGGTAACAGTAAAACTTCTTATACATACTTGCAGGCAGATCAAGTTTATTGATGTGAAACATCTTTAATGAGGATAAGAATGAGGATAAATTCAATAAAAACAAATTTAATTTGAGATCAAAGTATATGTGGGATTTGGGATATAAGGAGAATATGAAATGGCCTTCTGGCCAATTATCACATCAGTTGAATTTGAGAGCAGTCGCGAGGCAGTCGTCATTGAGTCGTTCTCGGTTTTGCCAAGAGTCAGTTTAATTTAAGTTTATTACAAATTGTTATCACCAATTTACCACTATTAGTCCTGTGAGCTTTATCCAAATACAAACTATAATTTGTGTAACCTACACATTTGTGTCCAGCGTGGCTTGAACTCGCGACCTCACAGTTCTTGAGCGAAACCGTTGCTCAAGAACTGTGATGCTTCTTCAAGTCCGGGATGATAGGTTTAACTCAGATTCGCCAACGCGTAAAGTCCCCCGAGGTTCCGAATTCAAAACCAATTCAACTTCAATTTACAGGTACAGGAGAATTTAGTAGGTAAAAAAAAATCACAATTTTAATTATTTATTTTTACCATCTTTTTTTTACATTCTAAAAAATTTTTGAATCTTAAAGTCCATTGTAAACTATATCCTTAACCAAGATTGCAGAATAAAGATTTATATTTGAGTTGAGATTTTCACAAGTTTGTACATTTTTGTTACCGTTTCGTCTCTGTTTCGCGACTATAATTTTGGTTTTAGATTGATTTTTTCCTCAGTGTGCATCCCTTCTTCAAAGCAGCCTATCTGACTTGACAAAACTGTGACTGAATGGACCCACCGTGAATGCGTCATATTGCTTCACCATTTTTGTTCAGTAATTTGCTATTTTTTCAATCAAAATCGAAATTTCTTGAGAGGCTTTCAAAAGTTAAAAACAGGGTTCGAATTGCTGACTAAATGTTAGCAATAGTCTGAAATTTTGACTAAAAACTGAACTAACATTCAGTCAATATTTGTAAATCGACTAAGACCATAAACTTGACTTTAATCACAAATCATAAAAACTAAAAATTAAATGGTGTTCATAAAATATGATTTGAACAACTGGGCTTAGAGAAATGAACAAAAACTAAACTAAATGTTAGTCATTAGTCGTTTTGTTACATTTGACTATTGACTATTTAGTTGTGACTACGACTAGTCAAAAAATCATTTTGGCTTAGTCAATAGCTAAGTCAGTTAAGTTAAGGTTGAAAACACAACCCAAGATACAATAAAATTTAAAATTCCCAGTTGACCTTGGTTCGATGTGTGTCGGTACATCGAATTTTCCCGGAGTAGCAATTTATTTCTATCGAAAGCTGTCAAAAATCGTTGTAGACAATGATTTTGTTGCCCAGGATTTTCTGTGTGTTTCAACGTTTGAGTTCGATTAACTCTCGCTCACTTCCGGTGGCTCTACCTGGGAGTTATAGTATCATGAACTTGATCCATGTATCACAGCCCATTAACACTGATATTCTTATACCCGTTACTCGTAGAAGATATGAAGATATCAAGTTGCAGTGTAGTGTTTGTGCCCAACACCTACAATCTCTGAAATTTTCATAAAGATCGGACAATAAATGACATAGTTATAAAGACTGTTAAAAACGTAGCATACTTATCTGAGCCGCATGCGCTGTTTGCTTACATAATGTTGAAATATTCAAATTAATGTTAATGCCCTGTTAATTAACATGGGTAGATGTTATTTAACTCTAATTACCCTAAGTAACGGGTTCATCGAAGTCAAGCAAGACCGCCTTTAACTTACGCTCTCGTCACAAAAGCTACATGTTAAGGGGGTCTCTTAAGGTTATTTTCCACATACTTATTTAAACTGAGGTAGAAACCAACCACGAACGCATTTGAAAGGTTTGGGTGTTTTTGTGTGGGCCCATATGGACGAATTGAAGGGAGCACACAACACCAACTGATTTATCATTCTCAGGCCCAATGAGAACCCACACGCTGATGTACTTGCTCAAGCAGTGCCTTGGCATTGCCAACAGGGATCGACTTTCTACTACCAAGTAATGCACCTCACATTAATTTACTTTCTATTGCAGCCTGGTTCAATGAGATAGCGAACTGCTTTGCCGAAATGCCTTTACTCTTCCTGATGGGCTCTATCCGCGGTTCACTCATCGATTCGCTGCGTGACGACCTCAACTTGGTAAGACACAGTGGCACATCCAAAATCACTCAAAGTGGCACCCCCCTTTTTCGCTCATTTCACACACCATAAAACGTTATTCAATCAATCAATGGCTTTAAGGCGGCCAACGCCATTGTTTCTAAGGCCCCCTCGTCCAGCGTGGTTCCATCATGGTCAACCGCAAAACAAAATGTTGTGACGAATTGTAATTAATTCCCCAAAACAAGGCAGTCATCTATCAAAATGCCCAAGATTTTTCCGCTCCGCTGCATATCGAGGAGGGGGCCGCAGTCGGACTCACGCCCTTGCCCTCACCCGCCACCGGCCTAAGGCCGCACAAATTGCTTCATCATAGCTTGAAAATGTGCTGCGGTTTCCATTAGGCTGGTCCGAAAGTCTTGCTGCGGTCGGGCGGGCCTTAATATTTGCCCTTTGCATACGAAAATAAATTGGAAAATTTGGTTGAAAATCAGTTTTTGGCGCAAATCAACGCTGCAAATCAATTAGATGCTCCACACAGACCTCGGGCGCTCCATATGAATGAAATTTTTTCGCTTCTCCTCGCTGCAGGTCTACAAAAGGGCCATTCAATTTCAATTTCGCGAACCGGCGACCACGGACAGCCAGCAAATGGACAGTTATGATGGGCAAGCTGGCGCAGGCGGAGGCGGCGGCGCTGCTGGCGATGCTGGCGAGGATATATCCAGCGAGGCCAAGGAATCGGGCCCGGGTCTATTGGAGCTATCCAAACCATCGGAATTTCGTTTGAAAGCGCTTAAACAACAAAAGTATTTAACTTTTAACAAAGGCAATGCGGCGGCATTCGGCAGAACGGGGCAGGGGGTAGCGGGGAGGCGCTGCTCCCGCGCTTTATTGGTGGCTGACTCTGGGAATGGGCGGGCAGGCAGCTTCGACTGCGAAGCTGGAAATTTTTTTGTTTGCCTTTGTTTTGCGCTTATCGCGCGTTGCCATCGAAGCGGTGGTTACATTTTTTGTTTCTGCCCAGGGAAGGGTCCTGCACAACCCTTTTCGCACATAAATTACAGCGCATCCGATAAGAAATTTTTATTTTTAATCGGATTTCGTGCTGCCATCAACGGCGCCACCATTGCCGTTGTCGTCGGTGTCGCCGCTGCTGTAGTCTTCTGGCCATTTCCCAGTTGTTTGGCAGGCAGCATTTATGGCACATCCTGGCCGCGCCTGATTCATCTTTGCATTGGCCTTTCATTGCCACTTGACCGCCAGCGTTCTCGCTGTCGTTTTTTAGGCATGCAGATTAAAAAATTCCAGCGCAGTCGGAGCCGCAGTCGCGGCGCGTCCTTTGTTACCCTTTGTATCGTATTTGTTGCTCATTTCGCTTATCGGCTGCCTTTCATTACGCTTTGTGTTAATTTCGACTGCCGCGCGCGCCTTTAATTGTGTTTGCTTATTTGTTGTTCTCCGCTTTGGGCAGGAAGAAGAAGGAGCTGGAGGCACTGGCCAAAAAGCAGGAGAAGGCCAAGAGTTTGGTGTCCGAAGGCGAGGCGGATGATGAAGAGGATGCCGTTGGGGAGCAAAAGAAGGCCGCTGAGCGTCTCTCTTCGTCCGAGGAGGAAGGTAGGATTTCAGCTATTCGGCTCTTTGTTGTTCAGTTGCTCACTGTCTTCATTCTTGCTGTAGAGGAGCAAAAGCCCGTTAAGCTGACCATAGCCGAGCGCTGGGAGAAGATGCTGAGTGAGACCAAGGCCAAGGTAGAGGCGGAGCATGCAGCCGAGGAGGCCACTCCTCCTCGGGTTACGCCCATTCAGCGACGTCTGATCAAAGAGATTGACGAGTTCGATGGTGAAATAGGCTGGACCATCAATCACATTGTTTGGGCCTTCAGTCTACCCTCCTCATACGTACTCCCCGGCCAGGAGGAGACCGAATTCGAAGATGCTGTGATAAGGGTGCCCGTTGATCCCAAGAAACTCGATTTGGTACCCACATATACCCAAGTGCAGCTAGAGGATGTGGTCAATGGCTGGATTAAATATTTGAAAAAAACCATGAAAGCGCTGTCGGATGCAAAATTGGATGAGTTCACGCCTATGGCGGAATATCGCTACTGGCATAGGATGGAACTGGAGCTGTACGGGACACTGGAGCAGCTTAAGACTGCATTTGTAATGGCCGTGCTCAACCGTCTGGCCACTGATCAATCCCACTTGCTGCCCGACTGGGAGCGAGTGCTGGCCAAAACGGAGGCACGTTTCAAGTTGGCCAAAGAGAACTCGGACTATTTGGGTACCATAACGGACTACTTGGAGGTAGGTGGTTGGCAGAAGTAGAGTTTTTATTCCAGGCCCCTTTTTAAAGTGAAGTGCAATTGCTAAAGCGTTGCAACACTTGGGGCTAGCCACTTTGCTAGCGAAGAGGGACTACTAATTTAGATGGGATAATTTCAATGGAGTAGTAATTAGAATTCGATTAATTAGAATTAGAATTACTTTTGCATCAAAGCATTTGCTGATAACATTACCTGGCAAAAGAGGTCACAGGGTGGCTGAAATAACTTTATTTCGCCTGGAATGTTCACTGGTAGCACAGGCTACTTTCCAACATAGAAATGGCGTTTAGTTGTGTAACAGTCGTAAATCACAATTTGTACGAATTCTAATACCAGCGGCTAGCGAAAAGACTCACCACCGGTGTTAAAAAAATTCACTAGAACCACAGGTTACCTTCCAAACTTAGAGTTTTCAAAGGTTTTTCTATTTAGCCGCCTTAAATTGATAATAAGAATGATAAGAATTCCCAAAACCAATGACTGGCGGAAGAGCTCACTACCGTTGGTAAGGGATTTCACTAGAACATAAATATGTGAAACCACTAAGGGCTGATTTCTCAACTTCACATAGCTGCTATGTGTCTGATTAACTAAGCATTCATTCTGTAATTATATAAATAGAAGATGAGAAAACAGCCTTAATCTCTTCCAAATAACTTTAGTCGCTTTCATTTCTCTCAGAAAATACGAAACTATGACAGCTTCAAGATGACAGTGCTGCAAATACCAAACATAATGGTGGGTCTACGTCACATATGGACCATGTCCAGCCACTATTGCCGCGATCCCGAAATGCAAGTGCTTCTCTGCGAAATTTCAAATGTGTTTGTGCAGAAGGTGAAGGGCATCATAAACTTTGACAACATTTTCCGGTGAGTGGAGCGATCTAAGTTTTTGGAGGCTTGGCCTGATTTTCTCGCCCAGCTATTCGGCCACCTACACCCATGAGACCGCCACCAATTGCGCCAATCTGCTGCGCTGCTGGAAACAGGCCTACAAGGTCAGCCGTCAGCACATCGAGGAATCTGGTGCCGGATCGCGTTGGGAGTTCGATCGAGTGGCTCTGTTCAACGAAGTCAATCACATACATCGTGTGGCCGTCGATATTGCCTACATTGGTCGTGTTTTCATACAATATGAGAATCTATTTGGGCACCGTCTCAAGGCCCTCATAGCCGATCCCTCGATTGTGGACAATTTGATGCGCAAAGTCTATCGCATGCTGGATGATCTAATACGCAGCGTGGACTATGATATGTTCTTGCCCAGCAACTGGGAGAATTGGGAGTATTCGCTGGAGCAGTTTAACCGGCGACTGGACGTGCTAGAGATTGAGGCCAAGGCGGTGATTGATCAGAGCATTAACTCGCTGTTGTCGTCGGAGAAGGGACTGCAGCTGATAACCAATGCCAGCACCATAGACACCCGGAAGAGTCTGCAGGAGTTTGTCGCCACCAAGCATGATAATCTGTTGCGCTATTTCGTGACGGAAATCAATACGGTGGAGTCTGTTTTCTTGGTAAGTGCAGGGGGGCATTGCAGAATGATTCTGCGATGATGCGACTAATGGTCTCCCCTTAGAACAATCGAAAGACTCCGCCCATGGCCAAGCATCAGCCAGCCAAAATCAGTGCCATTTGCTGGTCCCGCCTGCTGGGTCGAAAACTAAAGAAGTCGGTACTGGCCTTCAAGCGCGTGGAGGATGATCCGGCACTGAAGAACAGCTTCCTCAAGCGTAGCGCCTTTAAGCAGTATTTCGAGCTGATGTCGGTCATGTTTCAGTTCGAGAAGTCGCTGTTTGAGAAGTACATACAGAACGCCACCTTTTTGATCAATCACACCAATCGCTCCAACGTACTGGGCATACGCATTTGCAAGGAGTCCACCTGTACGTAAACACACTGATTCTAGATACGCCAACCAATCCTTCTCCTTCTCCCTAGTCACCTACATTTCGGAAATGTCAGAATCGCTGCGGGTGAAAAACCGTAACAATATCCAGCAGATCGGCTCTCGGCATGGCACCAGCCAGCTTTTAAGTCTGATGAATCTACAGTCCCAGTGCACCGTTAGCGTTGATTCCCATACCTTCGACGAGGAAATTGAGTTCGACGAGGAGGTCCTAGACGTGGGCGATAACGGCCAGGTGGGATTTATGTGCCGCGTAAACAGGTTTACGGTGCTGACGGCCATGATCATGTGGATGGTGAGCAAAACGAGGCACGCGAATCTGCAGTTGCAGAAATGCCTGACCTATCTGGCCCTGATGAAAGATAAGAAGGTTAAGGATATTACCCCCAGGGACAGAGAATGTCTACAGATTTGTGAATGTAAGTTGTTGAGTGATTTCAAACGGCTGTGACTCACCTTTCCGTTCGGTTCCTTGCAGTGCTAGTGCGTGCCGAGTCGCAGCGTCTGCTGCCCATTTGGCGTGAGTTGGTCCACGACAAGGTACTCATCGAGTATGACATGAACTTCGTCGTGAATCTGAATCGAGAGATCTTTGTCGTCATGTTCGAGGGTCAGCTATTCGAGCATCTGGGCTTTGAACTGCCCGCTGTACTGCGCACGGCCATCATGAAGAAGGATCTGTTGTTCAGTGACTATGAGAAACTCTCGGAGGTGATTGAGCGGTACAACTCCATCATTGGCAATCTCTCGCTGTCCGAGGTCATCTTTCTGCGTGATCATATCTACGACACCGAACTGTTTATACAGATGGGCTTGGGTCGGTACACCTGGATATCGTTCAACATATCCAAATTCTGCGATCAGATCAACTCACAGCTGCGTAAGCTAACTTCGATAGTGTCGCAAATCAACTTTATACGACTGGATCTGCGCAACCGCATCCATCTGGTGCAGAGCTTCAATCTGTTTAACCTAGATAATGAGGATAACGAGAAGGAGAGTGGTATTACGCCCAGCCTGAACTTTAGGAGGTCACCCAAAGCCAGTTTAGAGGTACGCCAGCCGTCGGCTCCCATCCGCAGCTTTATTTCCACCAAGGGAGAGAGTGTGGCCATTTATCATGCACAGGAGGAGCCCGATGAGGAGAAGAAGCAGCAGGAGCAGAGTTGCGGCACGGAAGTGTACCAGTGTCAGGGCTATTTTGAGCTCTTGGAGGCATCCCGAAATCGCAAGTCGGCACAAATGAAGAAGCTGTATGATTCGTTGGGTCCAGTGCTGATCAAACTGGAGAGCTTAGTGCTGGGCACATTTTCGGGAAGGTCTGACAAAATGCGCACCTACTATGAGTTCTGGGAGGAGGAGACCTACCAGTGTATTGTGGAGTAAGTTAAGCTTTTTGTTCAGTTTCAACTTGAAACTTTCAAGTGAACAAAAAGGAGCAATCCCCGACTAATGAAGCTTTCTCCCCTCCCACTTAGCATGACCTATCAGAATCTGAAGTGTTATATCAACCGTTTGCTCTCAAACAGTCCTATGTTTGAGGTGAATGCCGTGCTCCTAATGTCGGAGATAGTGCTGGAGCCGTCTGCTCAGGAATTGCAAAATATTATTGTGACCGCAGCCAAGGACTATTTGACACGGTAAGTGTACATGCACCTCCTTAAATCTCACTCTCATCCGGCTACAGCTTGAAGATTTTCACCCGCTGGATGGTGGGCACTTGCCTCAACTGCCCGCTTATTGAGACCGGCACCCAATGGAAATTCAACTACACCTTCTACGAGGACATTGTGCAGATAAAGGCCATTGTCGATCTCATTATAAACATTCACGAGCTGGCAGCCAAAATCGTTCAGGAAGCCAAGGGCTTTGTGGTGCAGTAAGTGTACACCCAACTATGTTATCGCCCTCCCATTTCTGACACTTCATCCCGGCGTCCAGATTTCGCAAGTACTTCAATCTGTGGGCATTCGAAAAGAACCTCATCTGCCAGAAGTTTGTCGAGCGCCAAGTGACGCTCATCGACATCGATGAGAAATTTACATTTTACTCGGCCATTGTGGACACCCTGGCCAACATGCGCAGATACCATGACGTCAAGTGTGTGCGCATAAATTTGGAGCCCCTGCTGGAGAGCATCACACTGCATGCCAAGGAGTGGTGCGCCATACTGGGCGAGGAGCTGTTGCGGCATGTCAACGATAACATGAGGGCAATGCGCACCGAAATCAAAGTGAGTAGCCACATCAGTCACAGCCGCAATCTCATTGCCCAGTCACCAATCTCCAATTGCAAATCTCTGTGCAGACGCTGGCCATGAACCTTAATAAGACCACGCGAGAGCTGGAAGACTTTAAGCTGGTGATGCAGACAATTGCCACCATCCAGTCGACAACGCTGACAAATGAGCAGAAAATACATGAAATGCAGGAGACCTTCACTGTGCTGAGTGAACATAAAATTATGGTGAGTAGCGGTGTGTCGCGGAAGGTCAAGAGACACTCATCACAATGTGGGGTAGGGTTTTCATTTAAGACCATGTGAATGTGAAGTGAAAATTGAGTCAAGAAGTGAAGCAAATTGGGCAGCAGGATGTCTTTGAAATCGTATCAGCACATATATTTTGTATAAACTGTTTAACTACTCTGAGATTCCAACTCTCTGGGCATTTAAACTGTGCATGATTGAAATTCCGTGTCCACCTGTTACGATATTGAATTGTATCTACCAACTGCTTTGAAGTATTCACTGATTGGGCCGTATCCGCGACAGCAACATCAGTCTGGAAATTCGAAGAAGAATTACTTTGGCAAACCGATGCTACTTCGGCCTCAGTAGGCAGTTCAAGTGCAGAGACCTCTCTCGAAAAACGAGAATTGCGCTTATTATCCCAGTCCAGCAATACGGCGCAGAACCATGGACATTAACAGCAGCGGATGCGTCGGCAGTTGGCGTGTTTGAGACGACACGTCGGAAAGTCGGTCCAGCGCAAATGTAATGCCAACGAAAGTTTGGGCTTAGAATATATTTTGATGTGGCAGCTGAAACAATCGTTACAGTAGCACTGTTGCTGCGAACTTTCTTTTGCTCGTAACATGGCTATTGTTCCTCCGATCTTTGAAAGGTACGAGCCTACTGTTTTCAAAACTGTGGTAAATTGGACGATTTTTAACTTAAACCGATTTGGCTCGGTAGCATAACGCCATCGAAGACTCTGACATTCGTTACAAAAATGAGAAACTTTATTTGCCATTCTTTCTAGGAGTATGAAATCGAATGAATATTTTTCAAAATTTTATTCCTCTTTTGATTCAGTCACTCAATGGCTTCTAATCGTAGAACCACAAATTCCAAATGGCCGCATTGTGCCCCCATGCATTGGGAAATAGTCCTCTGTTAGGGCAAGGGAGCGCCTTAAAGATTCAATACTTGGGTGTCGAGTAGATCAAGTCATAGCCTTGAAGGATTCAGGTCTGGGCTATCAGCACGCCAATCATCCAGAGAAATGAAATTCGGTTTAGGTTTAAGCCGTTTTTGCCTTGTAAGCGGTAGCGTAGTCTACTTTTGACAAAGTTTTGAATCATTATTCACAAAAAAAGGAGCCCACCAAACCATCACATAAACCGGATGAATGTTTGTTGAACGACTTCACTTCGATGAAAATTTTCGCGTCCATAAACAGAACTCGTCTGTTCACTCTCATTGTTCACGCTCTGGCTAGGCAATGCTTTGATTTTGCGCTTTGGTTTCAATACAGTAGTGAGCAAGTGGCCGGCGTGTCTCTTGTTTGCACTATCCATGTTGATATTCATCTCATGAGACATGATTTTATGATTGCGCAGTGGATTTCGACGAATTGGATATTTCACAGCTTTGATGGCATTCGCGCGGACTTTTTTTCCATCGGTATCCTCAAATAGCTTTACAAAGTTTCGAGTGACTTCCAGTGGGCGCAACATCCGAAAGATGTCACATATTTCGTAGCTGCACTTATTCAGGCCAATTGCAACAACACGGTTTTCGAGCGAACACCATTCCATGATTGCAAGCAACTAGGCCAAAAACTTTTGATGCAGTGATATTGCCTAAATGTCACTTGTCAAATAGCTGTCAAGTGGGAGTGGAAGCATTGAATAACTATTGAGAACAAGTGTGTTCAATACATTACCAGGCAAATTGTGACTTCTGGGCAGCTTGCATATCGAATTCTCTTGATATTTTTGAAAACGTTAACTCTTTTTACCACAAATTGTTGGTGAACTTTTTGAGCTACAACTTTTTCAACTGGAAACGCTTATTTAAATGAAATATTTTAGTTGATGCCTGTAGTAAATTTTGACTGTTGCAATTTACACCTAAATAAGTAACTAATGACAGGTTTGCTATCACAAATAATAGACATTTAATAATTAGAGTTTAGTTTTGATTCCTTTTTTTTGCAGAAAGAAACTTTTTTGGCCTATCTAATGTTCGAAACTTTGTGGTGTTTTTTGTTTTTGCTTTGTTTTAGTAAGCAATTGATTTATGGTACAGAACCGTTTAACCTCTGCTAATTACTTCAATTTATAAAATTATCTGTGTATCGTTTAACTAACTCTTAAATGTGCTTGATTAATTATTATAATTCAAACCACTCTGCAATTTTTTCTCCCTCATAAAACATTTAATTTAATAAACTTTTCCATTAAGCCAAAACTTTGAAAAATGCTTAAATATTATAGAAATGAGATAAATATATGCCAACTGTTTAGTAATTCCAATTAAATGATTAGCTAACCAAATCTTATCCAATAAATTTAAGACCAAACATTGGTTTCGGTTGATTGCGAAACCACGAACACACAACAAACACAATTTCAATGCTGACTTCCCAACTCAACCTCATCAAAAATTCATTAGCATTTAAAACACTGCATTTGTGTACAAATATTCTTTGAGTTCGCCCACCCGAAAGCCTTCAAATAGCTGCACGTCTCTGGTTTAATGCCACTTGCCTAAATTCTGCGCTTATTTGTGTATTCAAATGAGCAGTTTTACAGAAATCCCTCTAAAAGTCGCTGTGGTCACTGCCCGCTCCGCACTGTTTCTGTTTACATATGCATATTTGCCAGCCCGTTGGCGGCAATACCATTTGGAAATGGCTTTTCGTATTTGGTTACATAAATGCAGCACAGCAAAAAGGGACAAACGGGTCATCACGGGGCCATTGCAGCGGGGTCTCGCCATTTCGGATTCGCTCGTTCATTTATTGATGACGGCGGCGCTTAGTTGTTGGCCAGACAGCATGGAATTAACTTGCATTTTATATAAATTAATGAATGGATGAACAAATGCATTGATTCTGCTTCGGCCCTGAAAGCTGTGCTATGGTTTTTTTTACTGCTTCTTTCCATGTGTGTGTGTGTGTGTGTGTGTGTTTGGGCAGCCAAATCCGGCACTTTCGATGATTATTATTTGCACTCAGCCATAATTGAAGGCCATTGCTTAATTTGTACTTGCAGTTCCCCTACGAGGACATGCTGATGGCCCACCACCTGGAGAAGCGCTGGAAGCGTCTGTTTCTATCGGCCCTGTATCGCTCGGAGAAGCTGCAACCAATTAAGCAGAAGTTCGCCGATATGACTTCCGTCGAAATCGATGTATTTTGCGATGATGTAAGTTGTCAAGCCGCACAAGAGGAAGTCCCAGTGCCAGTCGCTGCCGACTTTGCATTTCCGCCATTTTGCCTCCATTTTTTTTTTGTCGCCCTTTTTGCAATTCTGCTTTGTTTCCTTCTATTATTATTTCCTTTCAATGGCATTTTAATTGGATTTTTCCGTGCGCTTAAGCATTATTGTCAATTGTTAGCGCAAAATGAATTAACTTGAAGTGTTTATTATTTGAGTTAAGGCTTGACGCGAGCGGAAGGCAGCGTAACGAGCGCAACAATCAAATTCCGCCAGTTAATGCTGCACTAACTTTGCTTTTGCCATTTCACGCTTCCACTTGCCACCGACAGTTGGATGAATTCATCAAGGACTGGGATGAGAACGGACCGGGCTCGGTGGGGGCAGAACTGGAGCGCGGTGTACGGCTCATGGATCCCTATGGCCAAAAAATCGAGCAACGCGAAGAGCGACGCCAGGAACTGGCCAATGCGGAACGACTCTTTGACATGCCCATGGTGGACTACCATGACTTTGGACGAGTGCAAACGGAGTACGAGGGACTGCAGCAGGTGAGGATTGGCAGATTTGTGAAGAATATGAAAAACTTACTCTTGGTTTATAGATCTACAAGCTGTACAAGGCTCAAAAGAATGGTCGCGAGGGCTGGGCCAAGACCTTGTGGGCCGACCTGGATCCCACTGTTCTAATCGAGGGTGTAGAGAGCTATCTCAAGGAATTCCGGAAATTGCCCAAGCAGGTAAGCCACTCTGTGACCACACTCAACACAAGCTTCACTCCCTCTTCGATATTGGTTTCACAACTACTTAACAGTCTGCCAGTCGTTTCTGTTTTGGGCTGGCTTTGTTAATCACCAGGCTACTGCGTCATCTTACGGAACTGGAATGTTAATTGTATTGTCTTAAGCTGGCTTTGATTTTCTTGTCTTGAGCTCTCTCTTAGTGCTACGGTCTGCAAGAATAATTCTTCAATATTCATGAGTAATCTTGTTCTGGTTAATTTCGTTTCTACTCTTACCTTAAACTTGTTTTTGCTTAAAGCCCATTCACTAATACCCCTTATTTAAATTTCATCGGCTTATGCAAGTTCATTCTCCATCAGTAAATTAAAGGAGTCACAGGATAATGTGTCGATTTGTTTAAGTCTTTCTTATATCAAATGGTAAGGAAAGGTTCTAAAGCCATCAAACAAAGTGAATTGTACATTGCTGGAAGACAAAAAGTAGACAGGCCAGCCAAGAACTTTGTCCTCAACATGTCTTTGTCTGTTCGACAGTCTTTATGTATGAACGCATTGAACGCATGTAGTTGAGGGCTGCATTATTGCAATAAAATCATCTCAAGCTCAAAACGGTTGTTGAGTTATATATTTCACTCCAATGAATTTCAGTGAGTGTCAAATTCATGCAACTCATAGTTCAATTATAATTCTTCTTTCTGAACAAGAAAGAAAGTCGGTCAAGCCCGACTATAACATACTCTGTACCAAGAAATTTTGTCTTTTGATCATAACTCGAAAACCGTTCATCCGATCTTCTTCATTCCTTTGGCGGATCGATAAGTTATTCTATTAACTTAATATGTCCAGAAGGAACAAGCCATCTATCTTCAAAACTGTGGGAGATATGACGTTTTTTCTAAATTGCGGGGGCGGGAGGGGGCGTGGCCAAAATTGAAAATAAACTTGATCTGCCTGCAGACATAAGAAGCATATGTCTCATACACGTCTGACCTCTATCTCTTACCATCTCTGAGATCTGTGCGTTCATACGGACAGACGGACAGACGGACATGGCTATATCGACTCGGCTGTTGATGCTGATCAAGAATATATATACTTTATGGGGTCGGAGATGCTTCCTTCTGGATGTTACATACTCTTGCACAAACTTATAATAATACTCTATGTACCTACGGTACAGAGTATAAAAACTTAAAAAATCTTTTATTTTGAACTTTACCTATTCTTAATGGTATTCGAGCTCGGGTCTTCCAATGACATAGCGTCTTCCTGCTGTTGTCGCCATTGTCGATATGCGCTTTGTAGCCTCTAGTTCAGCTAAAGAGTTTGAGGATGTAAATATAATCGATCCGTTTTTACTTGTGGTTTTCGGTTAAAAGACGTAGGTTCGGATTCATAGCTGAAACAAGTGGTTCAGTTTGATTAGGTTCAAAACCGGTTTGCACTGCTGTTAGAAACACAACAAGAAAGAAAGTCGGTCAAGCCCGACTATAACATACTCTGTACCAAGAAATTTTGTCTTTTGATCATAACTCGAAAACCGTTCATCCGATCTTCTTCATTCCTTTGGCGGATCGATAAGTTATTCTAATAACTAAATATGTCCAGAAGGAACAAGCCATCTATCTTCAAAACTGTGGGAGATATGACGCTTTTTCTAAATTGCGGGGGCGGGAGGGGGCGTGGCAAGGCAAAAATTGAAAATAAACTTGATCTGCCTGCAGACATAAGAAGCATATGTCCCATACCCGTCAAACCTCTATCTCTTACCATCTCTGAGATCTGTGCGTTCATACGGACAGACGGACGGACGGACAGACGGACATGGCTATATCGACTCGGCTGTTGATGCTGATCAAAAATATATATACTTAATGGGGTCGGAGATGCTTCCTTCTGGATGTTACATACTTTTGCACAAACTTATAATACTCTATGTACCTACGGTACAGAGTATAACAAGTAAGGGCGCTGCAGTCGAGTTTCCCGACCACAAAATACCCTGTTCATTTATTTTCATTTATTTGTTTTTGAATTTTTGAAGATGTCATCCTAAATGTAGGCAATACTTTTCTAGATCAACAACTGGGGGGCTGCTTTTATCAGCTGTTTCGCTTATAACTCCGGTGTTTTTGGGCCGATCTGATTGTACTTTTCAGAATAGATAGATATTGAGCCTAGCTTGATGTATACTAAACCACGAGGCTCTAACTTGAAAATTGTGGTGGATCTGACGGCTTTTTAGGTCTTGGATTTATAGAGGAGGTCTAGGTTTTTTGGGGATAAAAGGGGGACGGGGTGGAATTTTTCAAATCTGAAACAAACTTGATCTGCGTACAGCATAAATCTACCTTCGTGCAAAAATTTGTGGCTCTATCTCTTATAGTCTCTGAGATCGACGCGTTCATACAGACAGACAGACGGACAGACGGACGGACGGACAGACGGACAGACGGACATGGCTATATCGACTCGGCTGTTCATGCTGATCAAGAATATATATACTTTATGGGGTCGGAAAATTTTCCTTCTCCCTGTTACATACATTCGCACAACTTCATGATCCCCCTTTTCCCATTTTCATTGGGAACAGGGTATAAAAATTATGCTGGGTGTTCATCTTAGACGGGTCGTAGGTTAAACAACGGAGGTCTAGGGACAACGCAATTGCAGTTCAAGCCGAGCAAGAGCAAAACAGTTAGAATGTAGTAGAACCACAAACAAAAAGTGATAAAATCTTAGTTGACCCATTAACACACACTTCTGGTCAAGTTTGATCAGCCAGATCCCTTAGATAATTTATTTAATTTGCAGAAATATTTAGACGTTCGAATGATGCACTAGCAGTCTTATAGGGCACCGGGCTCTATAAAATATCAGAAACAGCGGTTACATTTAATATCTGAATTACACAACTGAGGTACGGAAAAGGTAGGAAAACCGACTTACTACGGTAGTTTACAAAACTGTTCCACAGTCGATATCATTCCAATCAGGAGGGTCAATAACACATATTCTTTAGTAACTAAGTAGGCTGCTGTGTTATTTAATAAGGTTAAGAAGGCTGCCTCTTTTTGGAGTACCAGTAGAATGGTGAACGAAAGTTAGTTAGTAGCAATGCGGCTGCCAATGTGGAAGGTTGTTATTTTCTTATTTTGCAAAAATGTTATTCATTTGTCCTTTCCTTTACTGGTTAAAACATGCGGAGCAAATCCAGTGTCTTAACCAAATGTTGTATCGAAGACTGTTGTTAAATAGATTCCAAAACCAGTCCGAAAAATTAAAGTGAAATCAAAATGAAATCTGCCTCGCAGATCATTCCAAGTGGACTTTTCTAATTGTTGAGCATTTGAAACCATTTTGAACCGCCAGAAACGTATGCAAATAGATGAACCATTCACGGTGTGTTCTTCAGTGGTTTCTACAATAAATATTGGGTAAACACATTAATATAGTTTTAATAGATGAAGATATCCAACAAACCTGCAATTTCGAAATGAAATCTAAATCATGGGGCTATTCTAGAATAAATATTGGGTAAAAACATTAATATAGTTTTAATAGATGAAGATATCCAACAAACCTGCAAGTTCGAAATGAGATCTGAATCATGGGGCTGACTGAACACTGGGGCCCCTGCTTCCTTGCATGAACTTTTATAATATTAATATTTTGTATCCTCTATGGTATTTTTCGCGTTTTAGTAAGTTGTCAGTCACGGTATAGACTTTACATTATTATTACGCGAGCCGGTCAGAAATCTTTTGAGCAGATGGTTGAGAACACTTATTTTGAAAGAGGAAATCTCCCTTTCATAGGAAAATGTGAACTTTTCCACTAAAATATCAGTGGCTGCACTGGTAAAACAATTCGCCCAGAAAACTAGAAATTCTCCTATGAAATCCGTCTTAAGGCGATTCACCCTAAAATTAAGAAAACTTTTTCTCATTTATGGAAAATTTTTCTGAAACTTTGAATAACTGTTAGCGGCTTAGCAGCAGCAGTTGCCCCACCTACATCAGTAATGCTTACCAAAAAGTGTGCCAACGGCCCCTGCTTGATAGACTAAGGGTATAGGAACTTCCTGAACGGACAAGTAGGACACTACATCAGAAATTACCTGACCACCTCAGGTAATTAACCTGCCCCAAAGTAGTAGTTACTAAACAACTACCAATTAATTAATCAATGTGACCTTTATTGTTCCATATTATTGCTTTTTAATGAATTTTCCTGTTGAATTAAATTTTCAATTTGGTTAGTATATGAAAAGATAGATAGATAGATAGATAGATAGATAGATAGAGACCGGATTTAAATCTTTTCTGATTAAATCCATTCCAGATTCAAATCACTTTCCATTTTTAGGCCGAATTACCATGAATTGAAGGTTATTTTCGGAGCTTATTTAGGGCAATTTATTTTTTGGGTGCATTCTCAAAATCTCATTAAACTCTTTTTTCCCGAATACATGCACACAATACATAAATCATGCGTGGCTGGTAGAAAGCGGCATTTCTGCAGGTTAATCGATAAAGTTTGCGATGCCACCGAAACAATCAGGCCGAGTTTTATAACTCCCTGGATTTGCCTGGCTTATCATAACTCTCGACTGAAGTTTATTTTACCATGGCACGCGATTGGCCATTGAAACACTTATGAATAACATTACCATTAACATTACCATTAACATTACCACCATTTTAAATGGCAAAAAATGCTTTGCCGCCACAAATTCCAATGAATTTCACAGAAATTAAATGCGTTAAATTTTCATTTAGATTGGCATTCGCAATGACAATCAAAAATCAATGTTCGTTTGCGGCGTTCTCGAGTGGGCTAACTATCAGCACTTTACCGGTCATTCTCAAGCATCGGTGCTGAAATCGTTGCGTAAGTCATTGTTGGAGCTTGGGTGATGGAGGTGGGCACCAAACCTCATGCCCCAAGCGTATTTATGCTGAAACGAGAGGTTGTTGCTTAAGTTAGCCAGCACTCGCAGTAGGAAGCAGTTCAGCACTGCTGAACTTACCAAACAAATTCTTAAAACGCATTTAATTTCAACATTTCTACGTTTGTATGTATAAAAAGTTCAGTGGTTATGTAAATTCCCGTATTACTTCGATCGATTCGAAGGCAACTTTCGCCACTGAACTAAATGACATAGCATATAGGAACTGCACATCTCGCTGTCCAAACTTTCTCCACCTGCTCTCTAACCTTGCTTTTCGCCAAGAAAGTGAAATTCAGCTTGCAGCGACTAAATTTTGCACCTAAACTGATTATGACAAATTGATTTATTTACTTCGCTAACAAGTTTTGAGGAATTTCGCGCTGGCCTGGCCAAAAGTTTTTGGCACTGCCGAACTTTTTCGCCCCGCCGGACCCTTCCCGCCTGCGCGCATACAAATGAGAAGCACTGTGGGCGGGGATTGGGCTGCGTTGATTAGAATGCCAAATATTTCATTACTTTTGCGATTAATATAAATGCCAGGGAAGAGTTTAACATAAATTGCTGAATATAATCAGTGCAGTTTTTATCGTGGACATTTTTGCCGCCAGGCACCGAACAGAGTCGTCGTCCCCAAAATAAACAACAGCCCTGGCAGTCAAAAGCTGAAGCATAATCAGTGTCCTAAAATGTAAATCAATTTGTTCAATATTGAAAATAATTAAAATGCCAGCGGCTCTGTTGGCGCGCGACTTGTTGACAAGCCGCGGCTGCTGCTGCACGGAATTTATGCACCCACCATGCATTTTGCATGTGCAAACAGGCAGCAGTTTTGCCGGGTAAACAGACTGCGCTTTTGGGCCAGCAGCCACCTAACCGAAACCAAAAACCACCGGCCGCAGGATGCGCGTTGTGTCATAACTCATTGTGGCACCCGCGCAATTGCATCAACTGCATTGAGGCAACTAACTAACCGATCCCCTTATCTTTACACTTCCTCAGGTGCGCCAGCTGCCTGTGGGCCAGCAACTGGAGCTGCACATGAAGCAGTTCAAGGGAACGGTACCCCTGATGGTGAGCCTCAAGCACGAGGCTCTGCGCGAGCGGCATTGGCTGCAGCTGATGGAGCGGACGGGTCAGTTCTTCGACATGTCACCGGCTCGCTTCACGCTGGAAAACATGTTTGCCATGCAGCTGCACAAGTACCAGGAGATAGCCGAGCAAATCCTGACCAATGCCATCAAGGAATTGCAAATCGAGCGAGGCGTACGGGCCGTGGAGGAGACCTGGGCTGTGATGACCTTCAAGGTGGTTAAGCACCACAAGGGCTTGGAGGATCGGGGCTGGACTTTGGGCGCGGTGGATGAGATAATGCAAGTGCTGGAGGATAATGGCATGAACCTGCAGTCGATGGGGGCGAGTCAGTAGGTCCTTGGCAACCACTTGTCAGGCTAAGCTAAAAGTAAGTTCCGTGCATTCTCCTATTCAGATTCATTGGCCCGTTTCTGGAAACTGTGAACAAATGGGAACGCACTTTGGCACTCATTTCGGAGATCATAGACGAATGGCTGGTGGTTCAACGCAAGTGGCTGTATCTGGAGGGCATATTCATTGGCGGCGACATTCGCACCCAACTGCCGGAGGAGGCACGCAAATTTGATGACATTGACAGGTCCTACCGCAGGGTAAGTGAGCACCGCACCATTGCTTGTTTGTCCTGGGAACTCAATTTATTTCAGTTGATTTAATGTGCGCCGACAATATGGCGACGCCTTACTTAACGGTAAACATAATCCGCATGCAAACGACCGCTTTGTGTATGCGTAATTGTGTGGCCAAACACACACACTCACACACCCGCACACATACCACTCACTCGCCTGTGAGTGAGCCTCGTCGGGCCAGCACTTTCACCTTCGACTACTTCTGTGTTTGCGTTCGTTTTTGGCGCTTAACTTCACTTAACCTTGCCAACCACTTGCTTCGTTTGCTTTACGTTTCATTTGTAACATTTGCCGCCATATTTGATGCCATTTGTGAAATGATTTATTATTTTGATTTGCTGCCGACACACTCGTGCAGCATGTGGAATGCCCTTGCCCCAGTCGACGAGATTAACTATGTGGTTGGGTTTGAGTTTGGCACTAACCGCTGCGAAAGAGGGATGTAATTTTTCCATTTCCGTTTCTTTTCTGTTTACTTTGCAGCCTTTGACATGAGTTGTTGGTAGACATTCGATACTGGGATCTTTAATGCACACTTTGTGGTATTTGTAAGAGTCATGGTCATGCCTGGTCCGCAGCGGCCGAGCACGTTTTACTTTTCACACAACTAGGTACATAAACATAGGAACTGTATTTCAAATTACTTAAAAAGTCGGAGTAAATAATGAACAGCTCCATAAAGCGGACGAAAGGTTCCCTTAATAGCAGACAAGCTAAAGATCATATGTGCCTTCAATTAACAAAAAGTCAAATAGTCCAAATTATTCTCGAAAATCCTTAGCCTAAGCCGACACTTTTTTAGATTAAATTTAAATCGCTTTGTACTTTAAATCCCAACTAACATTCGTTCTTGGATGTACTTAAATTTGGTACGAAAGATTCTAAGACCAAAAAATGACTGTTAGTATTATTGAAATGGGCACAAACGTTCTTGAGTCAAGAACATTTTGTTCTTACAGTAAGACGAAAAATTCCAGAAAACCGAGTCCATCGTTCAAGTACAAATTGTGTTAGATTGTTCCAGAAAATGCGAACATTTGACATTTGTTGACTTCGTTTTAGAATAGCTTTAGAATTTTATGGCTTAATCTAAGAACATGTTGTACTTGATTAAGGAACTCCTATTTTGTTTCTAGAATGTTTTTAGGTTGACATTAGAAATAACTGGACTATAAGAAATAATGGCCGCGCTCAGCACAAGATCTTGCTCCTTGATCAATCATATCTTTTCACTGATCTTTCTGCTCAACTCCAGTAATACATGAAATTGATAGCCAATTTCACGTATATAGATTAGCATGTATCGAGTAAATCGTACGCTCCTTTCAGGTGATACTGTACCTACAAATTGTATATCGATACGTTTTTTTCGATACCAATAAGCGCATCTTGGTTTAATTTGTAGACTTTATTTATGGGCGATAAATATTTTGAGTAAACTAAAAAATATTTTAAACTTCATTTTGTATACGGTAATGCAGTTTCCATGTTGTCACGAAACGGCGACTATGTCTGCGACGCTTTTGATGTAGCACTTCGTTCAGCAGAAACTATTCGATCCATCAATTTATTCTGATGACTGCTCAGCGATCAATTCTTAAGCTGAACACTGCCAATGTTTTGTACTCACTTAGAGAGCTAATCAGGCTTGACTTAATACCATAAAAACCTACCTTCGAAATGTACTTAATATAACACGAAACAGTCTAAAACCAAGAATTTCTCGATTGAAAAATTCGTACTTAAAACTAGAACTTTGTACTTGAATCAAGTATTTTCATTATTAGGGTTGATATAAGAAATGTGCAATTTTGTATGGAAAAATATGTTCAATAATCGATTTAGGAGTTATTCACCCAAATAATATTTATTAATTTCAATGATATTTGTAATATATAGTATTCAAGATTTTCCACGTTTAATCCTTGGCGCTTATCTGAAAGTGTCATCTTATAGGCCGAAAAACTTCTCTCAACATCGCAGTACGTCAGCGGAGCATACAAGTCGGTAGATATACCATCAATTATAAAGGAACCCTTTATGCTGTTGATTGTTTCATTGAATTTATTAATATTTTAGAAATTCGGGTTCTTTTTCAAAACTTGTTTCAGCTGACTAAGCTACTCTGTTCCCCTATTCAATACCGAATGGGCTTCTTTGAGGATTTCTAATCCCATCTGAAGTGAATTTGATGAGCGCTGCAGCTTCTGAATTATCTTGGGCTACGCTTCAAAGTAATTCTTGATGGAAAGCCTATCCAATTTGAGTGTGTTTTCCTTAAGAAGCTCCCGCATCTAAAATGTTAACTACCGAGTGTTAGTAGCAATAACAGTATCGTACAGTTGTTTTCCCCGCCGAATTTATAGCATCTTTATGCAGCTTTATGCAGCTTCAATTCAGGTGCCCCAACTGATTACAATTGGCTTCGGTGGTAGTTTAAAGTTCAACAATTGTTTACTACATGTGTGCCCAACGGTGGGGGGCGACTTCAAAACTATTTTCTTCACCTCTGATATAAAGCTGTCAACATTTGAAAACGCAGCTAAAATGCTCTTAGCTACTCGAGGTAAGCTGTAAGCCAAACACGTTATATGCAGTATATTTGGGTAAAATACTTTTAAGTTTTTCCCAGCTTTTATCATAGACGGGATGTTTTCCTCCATTCAATGTGGCCATGCCAGCATTCACAAAAATTTTGCAATTTGAAGAGAATATGTGGTCGAAAATCCGGCTTAAAATCGCAAAACTTTTGCAAGTGAAAAACGGGAGCATGACTGTTAATATTGGTTGCTTTCTTACATATTTTTGGCATGCACTTCTCCAGCCAGTTCCAATTTGAAAATATCGACTTTATTTGGTTTTAAAGATGAGCGCCTATCTGAAATTTTGTTTCCAGCTTTACTTAACACACATTTCGCCTCCCAATTTGGGATGCATAAGTAAAGCCAAACAAAGGAAAACGAAAATCAACTGTAAAAATCTGGGATGCAAACCACTCGAATATAAAGACTGGATCGGTTCAGTGGTTCAGACATTTTCTGAACCGCTGGTTCGGTTCATTAGATGGTTTTTTGAGCTGACTGAACCGCGGTTCCGGTTCGGTTCAGTGGTTCACAAAGGTACATTATGATTTCTATTGTCATGTGACTTTTGCCCACTTTCAAATTGAAATCCTATATTCCATTTGAATATCTTTAAAATCCTTAGAAGATTGTCCCAAATATATTATGTCCGGATTCAAAGGATTCGTCTATATGTTCCTTGAGGAACGATCTTCGAAAACAGAGAATGTCGGCTAGAAAAGATTAAAATAGAAAAGTGTAAAAACTCCCCTGGTTAGGATTGAATTAAGGTGAAGAAATATTACAGAAAATTCCAAATATTGTCCACTAGATGAAAGAATGTAGATTAATGGTATATATGTTAAGAGATCGGAGGGCAATTACAGAAGACTTGCAAAAATACTTGTTCTTAAATTTTCGTCAAGTCATCCTTAAAAGTTCCGGCAACGATAAGAATGTAGAGAGTCAAACGAAATGTAGAAAAATGATCTTAGGGAAGCAACTTCAACTCCCAAATTTATAAGTATCATTGGATAGAGGAAAGCGAGTCCCGTCTTAAAACTCGTCAGAGAACTGAACCGAACCGAACCGATTTTATTTGTGGTTTTCGGTTTGGTTCAGCAATTCGGTTCGGTTCACTAGCTGGAATAAGTGGTTCGGTTCGGTTCAAAACCGGTTCGGTTCAGAACCGGTTTGCATCCCTGGTAAAAATATCTATCCAGATTAGATTTATAAAATACTTTCAATACTTCAGTGGGAAAACTGACATGGAAGCTGTTGGCTTTTCTAAAAATTGCTGTACTTTCACTTATAAGTTATCCTAAAACATTAAACGAATTTGACACTTTTCGGTTAGTGTATACTTTTCTTAGCACGAGATTTGTGGTGTGAAGTGGTGAAACTTTAATCGATTTTAATCGATTCTCAAAACTGATATCAATGTTTCTCATGCAGAAAAAAACGATACATTGATTCGAGAATCAATTTACTTTCCAGGTCTACCATTCCAAATCGGGCTGAATATATCTATAACGTTCTGAAAACCTTCTTAGATCGAGAACTTTCTGGCTCAATTGTAGCCTTCAATCTGAATATTCCTAACTCAAGTGCTTCAAAATGCTCCAAGCTACCGCTAGTGTATTCCAGCTGTGTCATCTCATTTTTTGTTCACAGAGTAATATGTTTGATTTGTATTTTGCTGTTGGCCCTGGCGCTCATTGCTTTTCATAATAATTTACTGCTCTAACTGCCGTTACCGCCTTCTCATTGCAGATCATGGTCGATTGTGCCAAAAATCCGTTAGTGGTGCCATTTTGTACAATACCCGGACGTTTAGTGGATATCCAAGGTCTGGGCATTGGCTTGGAAAACTGTCAGAAATCGTTAAACGAATATTTGGACTCGAAACGTCGCATTTTCCCGCGCTTCTACTTCATATCCACCGATGAGCTGCTCTCGATTTTGGGCAGCAGTGAGCCATCTGCAGTGCAGAACCACATCATTAAGGTGGGTACCACTTTCCGCAGAAGGGGGGGTGGGGATAGGGGCTGGGGCCTGACAACAACAGATTTGCCAAACTGCCTGGCCAACATTACTTTTATGCATGTATGTATGAAGTCGTAGAGGCGTTTGTGTGTGTGTGTAAGTAGAAGAGAAGAGTCTTGCCATAAAAGTTAATGTCACTGTTTATGCGTTCTGGCCAGTGTCCAGGACCAAGGCGGAAATTACGCCATTGCTGCAACACATGCAGACTTTCGGCCAGTCGGTGGTAGATTTTTATGAATTTATTTGGTTTGTTGTTTCACTGATTTCACAATTTTCATTTGACTTCCACAGATGTACGATAATATCAAGTCGCTGCGGCTGGTCAAGGAGGGTAGCCAGACAATTGTGACGGCCATGATCTCCAGCGAGGGAGAGGTAATGGAGTTTCGGCATATTGGTAAGTACAACAGCCCCCCGCCCCGGAGCACTGATTGCCAATTTTAAAATGGAACTTTTTTATGGCATTATTGTCTGCCCGGCCGGGCGGTGGCAATGGTGGGGCGCGGGGATGGGCCCATTTCTTTTAATTAATTTGGCAGTCGGCAGCCGCCTGCAGATGATTGCTTATTCAGTTGTTCTTGTTTTATTGCGGCTGTATACACTTATTGATATTGGCAACTGGGGTTTATTTATGTGGTTATTGTTTTTGTCTTCCCTCCTCGGCGGCCAGCACGGGCCCAGGGTCGCGTGGAGCACTGGATGAACGATGTGCTGGATGAAATGCGTCGCTCCAATCGCTTCATAACCAAGACGGCCATCTACGACTTCGGCACAGATCTGGTAATTTCCAGGTAAGTGGAAGAGACAGCGGCGGGGAGGGCATAAAAATATGTTTTATGCCCTCTCGACGGGGGGAGGGACGTGGCCACACTTCAGCAGCCAATTCCTTTTATGGCCAGCGATTTACATTGTGACTTCAGTCTTGGACTGTATAATTTTGTCATTTCGCGCGATTTATTGTTCCGGCTTAAGCCTGCCCGGCAGGCATGCCCGAGCATATTTATGGCCAATTGTATTAAATTGACAGTCATTGGGCCACTTTCGATTTCTACTTGCCACAGACCCGACTGGCTAATGAACTACCAGGGCATGGTTGGCCTGGCCGCCAGTCAAGTCTGGTGGACGGCCGAGGTGGAGGAGGCGTTCGACCAGGCGCAGAACCACGGCAACATGCGGGCCATGAAGGACTTCCTCAATAAGAACAACTATCAAATCGAGGAGCTGGTGCTCAAGGTGCGCTCCAATCTGTCGCGCAACGATCGACTGAAGTTCAAGGCCCTGTGCACCATTGATGTGCATGCGCGGGATATCATCGACACATTTGTGAGGGACAATGTGCTGGATGCCAGTGAATTTAGCTGGGAGAGCCAGCTGCGTTTCTACTGGGTCAAGTTCTACGACAATCTGCTGGTGCTGCAGTGTTCCGGCAGCTTTGAGTATGGCTATGAGTATATGGGTCTCAATGGACGATTGGTCATCACCCCGCTGACGGATCGCATTTATTTGACCATTACCCAGGCGTTGCTGATGAATTTGGGCGGAGCTCCGGCCGGACCTGCGGGCACGGGGAAAACGGAGACGGTCAAGGATCTGGCCAAGGCCATGGGTCTGCTGTGTGTGGTCACCAATTGTGGTGAGGGCATGGATTATCGAGCTGTCGGCACCATATTGGCGGGTCTGGTGCAATGCGGTGCCTGGGGTTGCTTTGATGAGTTCAATCGCATTGACATCTCGGTGCTGAGTGTGATCTCCACTCAATTGCAGACCATAAGGAACGGCTTGATACGTAAACTGAAGCGGTTTGTGGTAAGTTGAAAATAAGTGGGCTGTCCTTTCAGATGCGGGAATGGTTGTGAACTTAATATTTAAAAGAAATTTCGGTTATTGCCAGTCGCAGGGGACTTCACCTAGTCCCTGTCTTAACAACCCATTTTCTCAGACAAACTAAGTGCTTTCGCTCATACCCAGCCTAAAGCTCCTGGCGCCGCAACCTTGACTAGCTAAACAGCTGATTGAATAACGCAGAGTAGCAGCTGGAAAAACAGTTGTCTTTTTGGCTGGGTAGAGATATAGTTTGTCCGATTTCGGTATTAGCTTCAGGTCAAAGAGTAATTAATTTGGAGTGTTGGAGGTTTAAGTTCAGCATGCTTGGCTCTTATTTTAGCATTAAAGATCTTTGAGCAAGCCTTAGTGGTTCTTAAACTAAGTCGTGGACTTTCTAAGATTAAGATCTTTAAATCTTGCTTATATGGAGATGTAGAAGTTTTTCAAACAATCCGAAATCGTTCTAGAGTTGTGAGAATAGTGATCTAAAAAATCTTTTGAATCAAGAATTTTGTACTTAAATGAATTTTTGAAACCAAAGACACTTGATTCAGGACTATCATTTTTTTATTATTTTAATTTTTGATTCTAAACCAAAAGCCTTAAGCCCCGAATTCAGACTAAGAGTTCTGAAAACAATTCCGAATCGAGCTTCAAGTATCCAAAAAGTTCTTGAACTAGAAGACTTTAAAGCAAACGCTATTGAATCAACAACATTCCGCTTAAATCAAGAATTTTCCAGCTTAATAAACTTTTGAAACGGAGAATTCTTGATTCAAGTGTGAAATTCTTAAATGCTTAATCAATTATCCTTACAGTTTGAGGGCGTTGAGATTAAATTGGATCCCAAGTGTGGCGTCTTTGTGACCATGAATCCGGGCTATGCGGGCCGCACCGAGTTACCCGAGTCAGTCAAAGCTCTGTTTCGTCCAGTGACCTGCATTAAGCCGGATCTAGAGCTCATTTGCTTGATCTCGCTCTTTTCGGATGGATTTTTGACCGCCAAGGTGCTGGCAAAGAAGATGACTGTCCTGTACGCCCTGGCCCAGGCTCAGCTGTCCAAGCAGTGTCATTACGATTGGGGTCTGCGCTCACTCAACTCAGTGCTCCGCATGGCCGGTGTAATGAAACGCCAGTCAGAGGATCTCCCCGAGGCAGTGGTCTTGATGCGTGTGCTGCGTGACATGAACTTTCCCAAGTTTATATTTGAGGACGTGCCGCTGTTTTTGGGTCTCATCAAGGATCTGTTTCCGGGCATCGACTGTCCACGCATTGGCTACCCCGACTTTAATGCGGCTGTGCGTCATGTGCTGGTAAACGATGGCTATATACTGCTGCCCGATCAGGTGCGTCTGAAATGGCAGTGTCATCTTGCATGGAACTTTGACACTTTGTAAATTGCGCCGGTCGCATAATCGCAAATGAAGGAAATGTTACAAAGCATTTTCCCTCCCGCACACACACACACATCTAATTTCAACTTTGCCCTACACCTCTGCTAATACAATTTTCTTTCCTTTCGACATTTTTCTGCTCCCTTTTCTGCTTTCATCAAACAAAATGCTGCACATCCACCTGACGTCCACCTTTCCCGGCTGCCGCTGCCAATGTCACTTATGACAACTAAATCCCAACAACGGCCACGCCTCTACTTCACCCGGAGCAACGGCAGGAGGACAAGGTGGTGCAAATGTATGAAACCATGATGACCCGGCACTCGACCATGATTGTGGGCCCAACAGGTGGCGGCAAAACGGTCGTCATAAATGCTCTGGTCAAAGCGCAAACCCACATGGGCCTGCCCACCAAGTGCATTGTGCTTAACCCTAAGGTAAGTGGACGAGTAGTTTTTGCTTCCAAATTGCCTGGCGTTTCTCTCGGAAATTTGTGTTAGTTTTCCTCTTTTTGTCGCTTCATTTTTGTTCGTCCGCCCATTATGACCATCCCGGCTAGCACCGGGTCGAGGTGCTTACATCCTGTTTGCAGTTCTCTCTTTGTTTTACGAATTCTGCCTTTGCAAAGCTGAGAGATTTGAAGTGCTTGTGCAACTGTTCAATAGAATGTTATAAACTCTAATTAGTTATGACAAAGTACAGATAGTCGAGTTTCCACAATAAATTTCATACAAAGCTTTGTAATAAATATTAATTATTAGGTATAGTGGGTGATCTAATTGGGTCTATAGAAAGTGAAGTAAGATTACTCTCACTCACTCACTCTGCCAAGTACAGTGATAACCTTAGAGGTCTGCTTGAGTGCACTCAAACAGTAAGTACTCAAGAATATGGCACTCAGCTGAAAGAAGCATTGTGGCATTGAGTCACATTGAATTTAAAGTTACAAACAAAGGCAAATATAAAGAAAGGGAAGAGAAGAAGCAAATAAAACCAAGAAAAGATTTCACATTTTAGAATATTATATTTTAAACACAGTTCTCAAAGCCAATCCAAAGTGTAATCAATGTGTCGCCAGCGAAATTTTGCCAGCAATGCAGCATAAAACACGGAACTGTGAGAGCGAATTAAGCGCTTATCTTTATCTAAGTTAATTCTTAAACATTTTACCTCATCTTCTGACCTCACAATGCATCAGTCAGGAAGAACCTTATCCTGCTTGTATGGAGAATATAAGGTATCGACAGTATGTTGTGCTTGGCTCTCTCAACATTACCTTTATTTGGTTCGGATAAAGACTTAACTCACTCTCTTAATCTTAATTTGGAAACATGAAGCTTCATGGTGCAAGTCTCCTCTGGGTTTCCCACAAAACAAAAGTGCGTGCTTCTTAAAATGTTGCACTCTTGGATGAGGAAGGGGCTTAAAATTTATACAAATTCATACAATTTATTTCTAAACGAAAGTGTACTTTTCTGATTGTCTTTACTTTTCGCAGGCATGTTCCGTTATTGAATTATATGGCTATTTGGATATGGAAACCCGAGATTGGATTGATGGACTGTTTTCAAATATATTCCGTGAAATGAATAAGCCTATTGAGCGAGAGGTAAGTACGAGACACTCGATTAGGGCGAGACATATTGGGTGGCTATGGCTGGCTGCTGTCAACGTCTGCTTTTGCCTCCGCTTTGGGCGCCCACATCACGCATGAGTGCAGCTCCAAAGCGCTCAGTGTCAACTCGAATTCCACTGCTGCCGGTGGCTGGGGCAAATGAGAATAAAGCCATCCTATCCATCCATGCCGAAACCGCGCACATTCGCTAATAAATCCCATCTATTGCCCAACCTGTCGCCAGCGGGGCTAACATGGACATTGCAGGGTAATCTTCGCACTGACAGCATCAGCCATTGCGCGAGGCATTGAATAACACACTTAGGCTAATGCAACACTAACACCACCAACAGGAGCGCCGCTACGCCTGCTTCGATGGCGACGTCGATGCACTGTGGATTGAGAATATGAACTCTGTTATGGATGACAACAAGCTGCTGACTCTGGCTAACGGTGAACGCATTCGCCTGGAGAACTATTGTGCGCTGCTCTTTGAGGTGGGCAATTTGGAGTACGCCTCGCCGGCCACCGTGTCGCGTGCCGGCATGGTCTATGTGGATCCCAAGAACTTGCGCTACAGTCCCTACTGGCAGCGCTGGGTGCTCACGCGTCCCGAGACGCAACGTGAGCTACTCAACGACTTCTTTGAGAAGATTATTACCCAGGCCATCGCGTTCATACTGGAAGGAGTGGACGGCACCACTCAGGGCATGCCCTTGAAGATGGTCATTATGCAAACGGACCTGAATATGGTCACCCAGTTCTGTAACATGTACGACGCCATGCTGCCCATCTATGGACCCTCCGACAACAAGAACTTCGATGAGCCGGTGGTGCAGGTCTACAATGTCGACGCCTTGGAGTGCTGCTTCCTGCAGGGAATTTATGGCTCCATGGGCGCCTGTTTGCTGGAGAAGCATCAGATTATTTTCGATGAGTTCATGAAGCGCATTTCAGGTTTCCCGCTGTTCCAGGATACGCCGGAAACACCCGCTGGAGGCGGGCAGTTCCCCAGTGGTAAGCCCACGCTCTATGACTACTTTTGGGATGTGCAGGCAAATTGCTGGAAGGCCTGGGAGTGGATAGTCCAGCCCTATAGCCACAATCCAGAGGTGAAGTTCAGTGAGATACTGGTACCCACGGTGGACAACACGCGCACGAATCGCCTGCTGACTCTGATGAGCGAGGTAAGTGGCGGCTGGGCTGGCCTCAGAAAAGTGCGCTTATTAATGTTTACCTTGGTATTTGGCAGATCAAGCGTCCTGTTCTGCTCGTCGGCGAGGCTGGCACATCAAAGACGGCCACCACCATGCAATATCTGCGCAATCTCAATCCCAATGTCAATGTAATTGGAAAATCTCTCCCACCAGCGACAGGGCTCGTCCTACTAACCTATCCCCTTCGCCACTTCCTTTCAGATTCTACTCAATATTAATTTTTCATCGAGAACCTCATCGTTGGATGTGCAGCGCACGCTGGAGGCGGCTGTGGAGAAGCGCACCAAGGATACCTATGGCCCACCGATGGGTAAAAAAATTGCCTGCTTTATTGATGACATGAATATGCCGCATGTGGATGAGTGAGTACTAGCGACAGGCAGGCAGTTGAGACGTACGCACTTCCACCTCCCCCCACTCCCCACAGGTATGGCACTCAGCAGCCAATTGCTTTGTTGAAGCTATTCTTTGAACGTGGTGGCATGTATGACCGTGAGAAGGATCTAAACTGGAAGAAATTTAAGGACATGACCTTCTATGCTGCCATGGGCACAGCAGGCGGTGGACGCAATGAGGTCGACCCTCGATTCATAAGCATGTTCTCCACCTTCAACATAATCTTTCCCAACGACGAGTCGCTGATACAAATCTATTCGTCCATATTCAAGGGTCATCTGACATCGACGAGCTTCCATAACCGCTATATGATGATAGCCGATATGATTGTGGTGATGACACTTAAGCTGTTCAAGGTAGGTCCAAGGTAGAAGGTAGGGTGGCGGAGAGTCAACTGTACCCCCTTAATCATAGATTTTGCTAAGGAAAATTCAGGTTTTGAGATTGTTTCTCATTTCATTTCAAAAGCATCTTCACTTAATTATTTAATGCTAAAAGGAATCATTATAGGATTACTTGACAAAACACTTGGAAAAAGCTGCTCCCGAAAAAAACACAGAATTTCATAATAGTGAAAATTCTTAATCTAAGAGCGAAATTCTTACTTTATATTCTGTTGCAAGTTTTGTAATTGCAAATAAAATTATAGCGAAAAGAGCTTCGCTAGTACCGGGTTTTTCATGCCGCCAGCTTTTTGTTTTGGCTGTGAGTTTTAGAAAAGATTTCACAATTCACGAGAGCCAAATTCAATGGCATATCAGAATTGAAAATCGATTAAAATTTGGTTGAGAGAAGTTTCGGTGTTTTAATGTGCTTTCTAAAACTGACATCTGTGTTTCACACAAAAAAATAGAGGAAAGTTAACTTCGGCTCGGCCGAAGTTTGTATACCCATGCAGCACGTTTTTTAACTAATTTGAAGGACATATCCACTGAAAACAATAAGACTTCTTTTCTGACTCTACTTTTGTATGACAACTATACTATATAGCAGAGCTCCCAAAATGTGTCCCCATCTTACAGGCAGTCAGAAAAAAGCTGTTAGCATAGGACACCATGAGAAATGAACCCGAAATGATATCTCTCCTCTGTTTTTTCCCAAAGCAGTCTATGCTCATGCTATGTCTCCATGAGACACTTTTCTGTTCAGAATCTGACAAAAATGTATTTTGCGTTTAAGTCTGTAAACTAAACAGATAAGGAAAATATCATACGAGGCAAATGAAGAGGCAATAACTGCGCATGTCGAGAAAACGGTTCCCACTGACGGCAGGCCTTCTTTACTTTTAGAAAGCGATGGATTTCGCGAAATTCTAAACCCCATTCACTATGAAGATCCACACCCCTGAAGATGACTCAAAATAGATGTTACGACGAGATTTGAAAAAGCTATTTTGCGAGTCAATTGCAAATGATTAATTCCACATTATGATTGTGTTATTGTACTACAAGAGTGTTGCGTTCAAACAAAATCCGCTTCCACCTTAAGTGGTAAAGTACAGTTTTGTCAAATTCGATTTCGGTTCAAATATGACTGTGCCACCTCATGCGGCCAATCACCAGGAATCTGTCTGTATTATTTAATCCCTATTTTCGCTACTTATTTGCCATTTATTTAAACGTCTTGTCACTCTGCTGGCACTCTTGTCCTTACTGAGCTTATTTGAGACGGGCCACTCGCTTTTATCGGTTTGTTATTGTTAGCATCGATATGATATCGGCGGTATACAATGGTGGTTAATTTAAATTTTACTAACTCGCAACATGGAGATTCAGTTTTCTAATTTGTATATTTATCTATCGTTTGGAATTTTCATTTTATTGGCAAATAGTTTAACTTACACCGTATATCATTTTTAAAACACATGCACACAAGAAGGCGACCTTTATTTAACACAACAAAAAAGACACTTTGAGCAGACACTTAGCTCGATTTGCTCAGTAGCTTACTGAGAGTTTAACGAAATTGTTCCCTTCAATCTGTTATCGTATGACAGCTTCGTGAGTTTCTCTCACAGAAAACAATGAGACAAAAAACACAATAGAAGCAAAAACAAGTGTTCTGTTCTGAGAGTGAGCAAGTCTGTTTCAGTTTTACCTGTCATTTAGGTGAGCAAGACAGCACAGAAAAATTGGTTGAGCATATTTTGGGAGCTCTGCTATATAGATATCCGATTTCGATCAAACTTAGTGGAATTATGGAAAAACATACCAAGCTAAGAAATACAAATTTCGGATGCGTTTTCTTGGAAAACAAAAAAGTTTTTCTCACTAGAACTAGTTTCTCGACCGATCATATGGCAGCTATAACCCATAGTCATCCGATTTTGACAAAACTTTTAAGAATTGTGTAATAGCCTTTAAAATGAATATATGCTAATTTTAAAGAGGTTTACATTGAAAACAAAAAAGTTTTTCTTACTAAGACTATTTTTCTAACCTTACTTTTCTGTGGCAGCCATACCATATAGATGTCCGATTTCGACCAAATTTGGTAGAATTATGGAAAAGCACTGAAAACTAGTAAATACAGAGTATCGAGACGTTTGCATGAAAAACAAAAAAGTTTTTCTCACTAGAACTAGTTTTTCGACCGATCGTTCCTATGACAGCTATATGTTATAGTCATCCGATCCGGCCGGTTCCGACAAATGTGCACCGTATTTGTACCAGAAGACTTCGTGCACAGTTTGGTGGCGATAGCTCTAAAACTGACGGAGGAGATAGCATATAAAAAGACGGGCAGACGGACGGACAGACGGACATGGCTATATCGACTCAGCTCGTCATGCTGATCAAGAATATATGCGATGAATATACGTTACAAACATCTGGAAAATTTTAATATACCCTCTGCAAGGGTATAAAAATTGTGTTGGAAAGAACATTTCGGCACGAAGTTTGCGTTTTATTGCAAAGGTATGGCGAAACTGATTCGTATCAGAACGACGCATCGCAGTTTTAATAGAACTGACTGAAACTAAATAAAAGTTGTGTTGCAAAAGTTAGCTGCGACTAAAATGGTATTTGCGATATCAGAATGCGTACTTTTTAAAACCGCTGTGGCTTTATACCTTGCGATTTTTGTCGAAAACCTTCTCCAGTTCCCCTTTGTGGTTTTGCAATCTGTGTTACACCTTTTATCAGATTTCTTTTATTAAAGAAATAGAACGAACACTTTAAAGGCCTCTCACAAATTTTATGAAATTCGATTTACATATGCAAATAACGACAATTTTTCATAATCTGCTTTGTCGCCCCGTCGTCATACAATGGAAATGGAAATGGAAATTATTCAATGGTCTGTAATGCACTACAGCGAGCGAGCGAGCGCCGTCGTCGTCGTCGTTGTCGTTGTCGATGCCCCCAGCTCATGCTCAGAGCTCAGCAGCTCCATTGGTTTTTCGAGTGCAGCTCAGTGCCTTACAATGGACCACCTCATTCGCCTCGACGGCTGCCTAGTTGACTGTGTCTATGTCTGGGTGCTTGCCGCCTATCTCTGCACGAGTATCTTGGCCGGGGCAAAATTTGATTATGTTCAAGTATTGAACCGAAGATGGCTCTTTTTGGGTAGGCGGGGGCACTGGTTTATGGTCCTTTTAACAATTGTTGACACTAAAATATTATCGCATTTCATTGCGTGCAGATAAAAATGCATTTGTCGCCGCAATTGCCACAAGCAGCAGCAGCAGCAGCACCAGGAGTAGTAGCTCCTCTCCAAAAATGAAAATGATTTACTTACACCTACAGCCCTTGCCTCTGCTCCCAGTTCGTATGTCTTCTTTACACACTCGACGCGCCAGGCCAAAAGATATTAATGCGCCACGAAATGGAGTAAAATGAATTATTTGAATAGAATTGCCGTTACTCAGACGGGGGGAGCGAGACCCTCGCTGCTGCACTCGATAATGGCTGTAAATTCAGCAACTGGCCCCGCCCCCCGTGGGCGCGCAGGAAGCCCATTTTGAATGCATATTGCCCGTAGAGATAAAATTGATTTGTGTAGTTTGGCCTGGTTTGCCGTTTGCTAATGCTAATTGCCGCCCCTGGTTTCTTGCTTCTTGTTCCAGATGGTCATCGTGGATCTACCGCCGACGCCCTCCAAGTTCCATTACATCTTCAATTTGAAGGATCTTTCGCGCATATTTGCTGGCATGCTCCTAATAAAGCCGACGAATTTCAAGAATCTGCGAGAATTGATCAGGGTGTGGCGCAATGAGTTTACCAGAATCATTTGCGATCGCCTGATCACCGAAACGGTAAGTAGTCGTGGTGTTATTTAACTTGATGAGTTTAATTGTTAATATATTATGTTTTGTTTATACATTTTTTTTTCCAAACGGGAGCCAGTTCTAATAAATAAATTCAAACAATCTCAAATTGAGTATAGACCTTAAAGCAAATAGGAGTCACGTATTTCCAGAAATGAGAACGGAATTTTTTAAGGTGTATAAGGCACTTGGGCTGAGTTCAAAAGTAGATTGATACCCATCCAGTGTTTGAACTAGGAATAGAAGTTCGCGAGTACTAACTTCAAGTATTTCGTACTAAACACATTGCTCTTTTTCAGTATTCATCTTCGGATTTGTAGGATTCTGTTTTGGATAGTAGGAAATATATGAAACTTGAAGCGAGATGCAACTGAGTCCAAGAAAAACGCAATTTGTTAGTGACCACCTCAACTGCTCGGAGCTAAATGATTGTTATTTATTTTTGGTCAGCTTTAATTTGCTTTGGACCGCACTCACCACAATACATTTGCATTTACTTTAAGTTAAGAACGAGAGGTGTCAAATGATTTTCGTTACCTACCCTGTGGTAGGTCAGCTACACTTACTTTTGGTTATTTCAAAACATTCTACCGTGACTAAAAAATCATTAAAACTAAATAAAAAACCAAAGATGATAATAATAGAAATATTCTGATAAAACTATGCGGCAATTCAACTGGGAAGTCAGTCCCTATCACTGACCCATGGTTCATGTTTTTCTTCATCTCGGCACTGAAGAAGATGAAATTTTACACTTGGTCAAGATATGAAAAATATATCGCAAAAGTATGTTCATTTTGTCGAAAATATACAACATAGAAGTTTGTCTTTCAACTAGGTCCATATATTTGTTTGCAAAATGACTCTTAAAACAATATTGCATTCAACACAAGACCACGCTGTCTCTAGCAATGTGAGTTAAAGTGACAAAAAGAGTTCCCTTCTAAATTCGTATGTATACTTCTTCGGAACTACTTTTGGCAAGGCTTCAAACTAGTTTTAATGGAAGGCAGATCCGATAAAAGAAAGTTGTCTTTGCGGCTGCAATTTGCTTTACATTGTCCAGCTCTGTCCGTAGTTTCGTCTACTGAAATCCAAATTGGACCGTTTCCAATATCAGTTTTTTACCACAATAGCTTTATTTGTTAAAATGATACCTTAGATGACATCAGTACAACTGGTTCAGAGTTGTGAGAAAGTGAGCACAGAAGCCTGCAGGATGGCATTCCAGATTGCTGTCAATAATAGTAAATAATTATTTTCTTCGGAACGGTACGTTTATAAGTATTTACCGTGTAAGCATTTAATGACTGGCTGTGTTCATTATTTTTGTTTTGTAGGTGTATCCCGATGTTAATCAGTATTATTTAAGTGAATTTCAATAAACTAGTTTCATTGGTAAAGGTCAGTTGAGTAAATTATCATAGGAATAGAGCTGTAAACTATAATTACCATTCCAAGAACCTTTACAATTACAATTACAATTACCTGTATAATTACTATTACAATTACCATTTCAATTACCACCTTTAATATTTGCATTACAATTACCATTACAATTACATTATAACTACAATTATTTCGTAATTGAAAATTTAACAACAATTACAATTATTCTAAATAATTCAATTATTTGTTAGTTGAAATAATATTAGTAGTTTCGCTTTCAAGTTTTAATTACCAAAACAAACTTGCAAAAAAATAAAATATTTACAAAATTACTACAACTATTTCAATTACCAAATAATTTAATACTATGGAGTAAGTATTGAAATAATTTAAATTATTTATAAGCTTTCAATTACGAAATTGTTGTCATTGTAATGGTAATTACATTTTTAAATAACCCAGTAATTGTAATGGTAATTGTCATTGTAGCTTACAGCTCTGCTCTTCGACTCTCACTTTATTCTCGATTCATCAATTACATTTACTGTAGTTCAAAGTGTCAAAGTTCATAATGGATTTTTGAGCGCAATCAAGCAGCCCTCTAATAAAAAAACCAACTCTATATCCACAGGATATCAACACTGTACGCCGCAATCTGGCACTCGAGGTGGAGGAACGCTTTCCACCCGAGTTCGAGGAACAAAATGGTTTCATTGATCTGGATGCAGCTGCAGCCGAGGCTCAGGCTCGTCTACTCTACGAAGCGTATGCCGATGATGCTGCAGCAGCCGCTGCCGAAGAGGAGGGCGAAGAGGAGGAAGAAGGTGATGAGGGTCCACCGGTGATACTGTCGCTGAAGGACTATGTGTTGCGTGATCCCTTGCTCTTTGGCGATTTCCGCAATTTTACCAACGAATCCGAGCCTCGTCTCTATGAAGATCTCTTGGATTACAGTTCCGTGTACTCGTTGTATACTGAAATATTGGAGGAGTATTGTGAACGCAAGCAAAAGATGACTTTGGTCTTGTTCGAAGATTGTCTGGAGCATTTGACGCGCGTACATCGTACGCTACGCATGAATCGTGGTCATGTGCTGCTCATTGGTGTCGGCGGCAGTGGCAAGAAATGCATCACTCGTCTCTCTTCCTTTGCGGCTGAGTGTGAGGTGTTCGAGATAACCATATCGCGTGGATACAATGAGACCTCATTCCGTGAAGATCTGAAAATTCTATACAACTTGGCGGGGGTAAAGCGAAAGAAGGTGGTGTTCCTGTTTACGACCGCTCAGGTAAGTTAATGGGTTTAAAGGTATAGAATTGGTGAATATAACCTTGTTTTTCAGGTGGCTGAAGAAGGATTCTTGGAGTTGATAAATAACATACTGACAGTGGGTCAGGTGCCTGCATTGTTTGCCGACGAGGACAAAGATACCATTGTCAATCAAGTCCGCAAATTTGCCGAAGAAGAGGGCCTTTCGGCATCCAAGTGAGTAGTTGGAGAGTAAATCTATTTTTGCGTGGGCGTGAAACTTGATTTTAGCGTCACGCGTCACGCTGACTTGGCCTATATTGTGGTGCTTGCTCACAGAAGTATTGAGTATCAAGTAATGAATATCGAGTACTGAGTATCGAGAGAACTGTCATTCTCTGAATTTTAAGAGTAAATGAGTTTCAGATACCTGGTATTTAGTACTGACTATCGTCTACTTAGTGTAGAGTACTGATTACTGATTATCGATTACTTAACATTGAGTAATTAGTATCGAGGTCTTAGTATTGAGTAATGAGTGTCGAGTCTCCGGTATCGAGCTCCTAGTACTAAGTATCGAGGTCTGAGAATCGAGTACTACGTATTGAGAACTGAATATCGGGAGCTTAATACAGAGTACTAAATATCGAGTACTAAATTCAGAGTGCTGAGTATGAATACTTGGTATAGTAGTACTGAGTATCGAGTAATGAGAAAAGAGAACTGGGTATCGAGTACTATCAAGTACTAAGTATCAAGCTCTAAGTTAAGTAAATAAATTAGTATCGAGTGCCTGGTATATAGTGCTGAGTTGGTAGTCGTTTGTATTGCGTAATCAGTGCCGAGTCTTCAGTATCGAGCTCTTAGTTCTGAGTATTGAGTACTGAGAAATGAGAATCAAGTTCTTAGAATAAAGAACTGGTTATCAAGTACATACTGATGATACTAAGTATCGAACTCTATATATTGAATAATAAGTATTGAATAATTCCTATTGAGCACTGAATAGTACTACTAAGTATAGAGTACTATGTATCGAGTACTACATATCGAGAACTGAATTTTGAGTACTGAATGTCAAGTACTGAATATCCAGTATCGAATATTGAGTTTCGACTATATATTAACACCCACAAGAATATGAAAGTCGAGGCACATCTTAAGCAGCACGTTTTTTCCCTTTTAACACAACACAGAGACTCGGTCTGGGCCTACTTCCTGCGCACCTGTGCAGAGAATCTTCATGTGGTGCTATGCATGTCGCCCGCCGGTGACGCTCTACGCAATCGTTGCCGCAATTTCCCTGGTCTCATTGGCAGCACCTACATCGATTGGGTGTTCCCCTGGCCCAAGCAGGCACTCTACGCTGTGGCCAAGCTTTTCCTTACCGAGCATCCCATGATTCCGCCCATGCATCGTGATGCCATCATCGAGCATGTAGTTCATGTTCACACCACCATACAGATCTACTCGAAGGATTATCAGACCAAGCTACGGCGTAATAACTTTGTAACTCCCAAACATTACCTGGACTACATCAATACCTACCTGGGACTACTGGGTAAGCCTTAAATTTCCATCAATTTCGATCTGATTTTCAATTGTTCGATTATGGATTCGCAGAGGAGAAGCATAATTTTATTACCCAACAACGACAGCGCCTGGGTGAGGGCATCAAGAAAATTGAAGAGGCTTCGGTACAAATTGACGAACTGCGTCTCATAGTCACCGAACAGAAGAAGAATGTGGCCATTGCCTCTGAGGAATGCGAGGCCATGCTGGTCACCATAGAAGCCTCCACACAGAAGGCCAACACCAAGAAGGAAGAGGCCTCCGAGAAGTCAGTGGAGGTGGAGATCAAAGGCAAACAAATTGCCGTTGAGAAGGAGGAGGCTGAAGAGATTCTAGCCGAGGCCATGCCTGCCTTGGAGGAGGCACGTCGCGCTCTGTCCGAGTTGGACAAGGCCCAGATCACTGAGATTCGTTCATTTGCCACTCCACCAGCTGCCGTTCAGGTGGTCTGCGAGTGCGTGGCCATTTTGAAGGGCGTCAAGGAGATCAGCTGGAAGACAGCCAAGGGCATGATGAGCGATGTGAACTTCCTGAAGAGTCTGATGGAAATGGACTGTGAGGCGCTGACGCAGAAGCAGATAAGCGCCTGTCGGACGCATATGAAAACACAAAACCTGGACGACATGGGCAAGATATCCGTAGCTGGAGCCGGCCTGCTCAAGTTTGTCAAAGCGGTGCTGGGCTTCTTTGAGGTGTATCGCGAGGTCAAGCCCAAGAAGGAGCGTGTCGACTTTTTGGTGGAGGAGCAAGAGGTGCAGATCAAGTTGCTGAATCACTTGAATGCGGAAATTCAGAAGCTCGAGGAGAAATTGTTGGCGCTGAATGAGAACTATGCGGTGTCCATGAAGCAAATGAAGGCTTTGATCGAGATGATGCAGCAGGCGGAGCGTCGACTGATAGCCGCTGATAAGCTGATAAGCGGCCTTTCCTCTGAGCTGATACGCTGGAGCAAGGAGATGGCCAGCCTGGGTCAACAGCTGATCGACAGCCTGGGAGTGTGCCTGATTAGCTCCTCGTTCTTGGCCTACACGGGGGCCTTCACCTGGGAGTTCCGTAAGGCCATGGTCTTCGATGACTGGCTGGAGGACATCAGCTCTCTGGGCATACCCGTCAAGCTGCCCTTCAAAATTGACTCCTATCTGACCACCGATGTGGAGATCTCGCAATGGACCAACGAGGGCCTGCCGCCCGATGAGCTGTCCGTGCAGAATGGCATACTCACCATGCGCGCCTCCCGCTTCCCGCTGTGCATAGATCCCCAGCTGCAGGCTCTGCAGTGGATTCGCAAGAAGGAGTACCGCCATAACCTCAAGGTGTTGTCCTTCAGCGATTTCGACTTCCTCAAGCAGCTGGAAATGTCCATAATGTACGGACTGCCGGTGATCTTTGAGGATGTGGACGACTACATTGATCCGGTCATTGATGATATCCTACAGAAGAACATACGCGTACATGCGGGACGCAAGTTTGTCATGCTGGGTGACAAGGAAGTCGACTGGGATCCCGGTTTCCGCCTTTATTTGACCACCAAGTTTGCCAATCCCAAATTCGATCCCTCGGTGTATGCCAAGGCCTTGGTGATTAACTATACCGTAACGCAGACGGGTCTGGAGGACCAGCTGCTGAGCGTGGTGGTGGGCACCGAACGTCCTGACCTGGAACAGCAACGTGAATCACTCATAGCCCATACCAGCGAGAACAAGCAGCTGTTGCAGCAACTCGAAGACTCCCTGCTGCGCGAGTTGGCCACATCCACCGGCAACATGCTGGACAATGTCGAGCTGGTGGAGACGCTGGAGAATACCAAAGCCAAGGCGGGCCTGGTCATGGAGCAGCTTAAGCTGGCCGCCGAAACCGCAGCTAATATTGAAATACTACGGAATGGCTACCTGCCAGCGGCCAAGCGCGGAGCCGTGCTCTTCTTTGCCCTCGCCGACATGGCCACCGTGAACACCATGTATCAGTATGCCTTGGCGGCTTATCTCGATGTCTTTGTCTACTCCCTGCGAAAGGCGGTGCCCGACACGGTGCTGACCAAGCGCCTGAACAACATCATCAAAACCCTCACGGAAAATGTGTATTCCTATGGCTGTACGGGCATTTTTGAGCGACACAAGTTGCTCTTCTCCTTCCAGATGGCCACCAAGTTGGCGCAGCGTGACGGCATTCTGCTGCAGACCGAGCTGGACTTTTTCATCAAGGGCAGCATCACATTGACCAAGAGTGAGCGCAGTAATCCGGTCAAATGGCTGCCGGACAAGAGCTGGGAGGATGTGTTGAAGCTGGCCTTTGATTTCCCACTGCCATTTGGCTCGCTGCCCGATCATTTTGGTCGCTTCCAGGTGGAATGGAAGGAGGTTAGTGAAGCATTTGGTCAATTTATATTAACTTAAAAAGGGAAATGTTCATGTTTTCCATTTTCTGATTTTCTTTTCTTTATTTGGAAACCATCTTCAACGTCAACGTCAACTCCAATGCCGTTATCAAAATTGCTGCTGTGACGATGCCATAAAATGCACAACAATTACAACAACAACAACAACAATGATGCTCGGACTGCTCCTGCAACTGACTGGCATGTGGCATTCACTGACTTCCGTTCTGTTGCCGTTGCCGACGCTCATTTTGCTTGCACTTATCGCCTTCGCCATCGCCTCCGAATGCCCATGAACCGTTCAGTGGTATGACTTGGAGAATCCTGAGGAGGTGGCATGTCCGGGCGACTACAACATCAATTGCCAAGCATTTCAGGCAAGTACCGAGTGCCCTTGCTCTGCCCCGGCTGTGTACTTTCGCTTTGCATGCTTTCAGCTTCGAGTGGCTGGGCTGGGTCCTGGTCTCCTGCAGCTGGAGCTGGCGTTGTCGTTGCCATCGAGCGTTATTGGATTTCGTACTTTATGCTCGTTTCTAGTGGATTATTATGTACAAGCCGCACACACACACACACACGCGCGACTTTTGCTACGTCCTGCAACTTTGGCGCACATTTTCTGCTCAAGTTATTAGCAGCCTGTTTTTGTCAGCCTGGTCTGCTGTGTGTGTGTGTGCATTACCATATTTTATCAATTTTCCAAGCCATTAGATGAGCGGCAATTTACGCCCGCAGTTGTCGCACTTGAAACCAACGCCAAGCCCACCCAACCGAGCCCAATTTGCACTTGAGCTTAGCCAGAAACCGCAAACTATTGAGAGCTGATGAGCCGTCGCTGTCATTGTTGTACTATATCATCTCGTCCCTTTAGAAATTAATGTTCCTGCGCTGCTTCCGCGTGGATCGCATCTTCCGCTGCATAAATCAATACATTGTCGATACCATGGACGAGTTCTATATTATGCCGCCCGTTGTGAGCTTCGCGGCCATTTATGAACAGACCACTTCCAGCATACCCGTCTGCTTCATTCTCAGCGCCGGCTCGGATCCCACTAGTGACCTGATGAAGCTGGCGGATATTGTAATGGGCGGCATGGCCAACTTCTCGCACATATCGCTGGGCCAGGGCCAGGAGAAGGCAGCTCTGCTCCTGCTGGACAATGCCGTACGGCAGGGTCATTGGCTGATGCTGCAGAATGGCCACTTGCTGATTCGATTTGTACGCGAGCTGGAAAAGTATTTGGATCGAATTGAGAATCCACATCCGGACTTTAGATTGTGGCTCACAACAGATCCAACTCCGACTTTCCCCATAGGCATACTGCAGAAATCGTTGAAGGGTAAGTGCAGTTCAATGTTGATGGAGGTTCCATTTTGATGGAAAATCTAGCAACTTGGGAGATAGGTCAATGTGTTAGTGAAGAACTTAAGAATTTTCAAAATCAGAGAAAAGACTTGCGATCCATGAGCTTTTAAGTGTCGTAAGCAATGAGCGATTCCTAATTATGGAAATATGGATTTAAACTTTGAACTGCTCCGAGGTCGGAGATAAAAAAAACCAAATGGGTTCAACTTGTATTTAACATTTGCCATCCAAGCAACGAAACATTTTTGAACTTTGAACAAAAACACCTCGCAAATAAACATATATCTGAATTGTAAAATCGTGAAAGGTTAGGTAAGATTGCGATGGCTGAATCCGAAAAGTCAGTGTCCCACTTAGACCACATGGGCTCGTTGCAATGCCATATCTTCCCTGTTAAACCCAAGACTGGTTATCAGTACTTAAACATTGTGTGTGTACAGAAAAAGTTTTAGTAGAGCTGGAAACTCTCCACAGGTTAAGTAGGAGCTCTAGACTAAGTAATTCAAGCCACCTTCTACTCAAAGGGAGTTAAGGACCCCTGTAGCTTGGAAGTGTCCGAGACGTTAAGTAGGAGCGCTAGACTAAGTCTCCATCTACTCAAAGGGGCACAATGTCACAGAAGGTGTTGTACCGTTTGCTCCGCTCCCTCATATCCGCAATTCTTACAGAAATCATAGTGCGCGTGTCACTGACCCTACCAGAGGCGATATGTGTTCCCTTCCAAAACGATTTGGGTAGCGTTATTTGCTACGATAACAAATGGTTACATTCGTCGGCGTTCTCAGAAAGCAACGCAACACAGTTTCTAATTCGATTTTTGGTTACGATGCCAAAAAGAGATCATATTGGTAAAATGCTGGCCGCTTAATTCTCGCTACCGCACAGGAGGAAAGGTTTTCCATTCCCAGTGGCGCAAATGATCATTATTACGTCCATTATTAAAGCATTACCGCTCGCCTGTATGCATTCAAAAACCCAATACAACCTGCCTTACTTTCTTAAGAAATGGCCAAATTTTCCGCACGGTACATGAGTTTATTGAATTTTGTAATGCAGAAAGTAATGACGTGCCGAAGGAGTTTCTTTCGGGTCCCCATTACACAAGCGTATTCTTTTACCATATTGTAATGCAGAAATTCTCGAGCTATTACAAATGCGCTGAAAAAAAATCTCATAGGTAATGCATTACATTGCGGCTCGTACGTAATGCATTATTTCGACCGACTACATTCAGCCCAGCGCCACTGGGTTGGCCCGTAGCAAGACGTATTGTGAAGCTTGCAACCCCATTATGCTCTTCTCTCCCATATTAGTTATATACATACTGTCGACCAATCTCATTCAGGGATAGGCGACATTTAATGGACGTTTGTGCATGAGGCAAGTGCATTAAAAGCCGCTTGACTGTTCGTGTTTATACATTTTCCATTAATTTGTTGACTTTCCAAAATTTACAATCATGACATTTTGATAGGTAGACCTTTGAAAATATGTAAGGAGCTTATCGGACTAAAAACTGAAATGTTCGTTGAACTGATTTCTCGCCATTTTCCGAATTTGGGGTACGATTTTTGTACACCTTACTTTTGTAAATTCAGCTTGAACCTAATTGCTCCTAATGTATAATAAACTTTCGCCAATTCAGCTCTGACCATACAGATGGTTCATAGAGCTGTAATGTAATCATTACTTTTGTACTCAATTACTTTACATTAAAATAATTATGCAGGCAATGAAAAATCCCTTCCTGACTACGATTTTATTAGTAATTACTTGAATAGTTATACCTGTAAAGGGGAATTACTGAGTAATTATGTTGAAAAGTTAAATTATTCATGAATAATATGATTTTTCCGCAATCTAGTTTGGGCAACATCCAATTTAATAATAAGAAAAAATTTTTTAACTGAATAAAGACCCTTCCTACTCTTTACTAAGCGTGCAAACAACTTTTTATGCCATGTTTATGAGAATGGGGCTTAGTTAGATACGTTGGACGGATGAACGTTTCAACTAGTAAATATATTTCAGTTAAAACCTGGAAATTCAAGCCCAAATGCTCAATAATCTCCCTTAACGGGTACAATTATTGGTGTAATTGTAAAAGTAATTACATTTTCTAATAATCCTAAACTTAAAACTTGTAATTATGAATTGATTGTAATTAACTGAAAATTTGTAATGGTAATGGTTAAAGTAATTGTAGGTAACAGCTTTGATGGTTAAACATGTTTAGAAACTACCATTATTTATCGATATTGAACAAGAAAGAAAGTCGGTCAAGCCCGACTATAACATACTCTGTACCAAGAAAATTTGTCTTTTGATCATAACTCGAAAACCGTTCATCCGATCTTCTTCATTTCTTTGGCGGATCGATAAGTTATCCTAATAACTAAATATGTCCAGAAGGAACAAGCTATCTATCTTCAAAACTGTGGGAGATATGACGTTTTTTCTAAATTGCGGGGGCGGGAGGGGGCGTGGCCAAAATTGAAAATAAACTTGATCTGCCTGCAGACATAAGAAGCATATGTCCCATACACGTCAAACCTCTATCTCTTACCATCTCTGAGATCTGTGCGTTCATACGGACAGACGGACAGACGGACATGGCTATATCGACTCGGCTGTTGATGCTGATCAAGAATATATATACTTTATGGGGTCGGAGATGCTTCCTTCTGGATGTTACATACTTTTGCACAAACTTATAATACTCTATGTACCTACCGTACAGAGTATAAAAATGTTTATTTATTTTGAAAAATAGGGTTGGATTTTTCTTCAGAAAATCAGAAAATCATACAACAAACCATTTCGCTGAATAGTCTTACAAGCCCAGTTTCAAGTTGAGCGGATCTTAATTAATTATCCAATAGAGATGAGTGGCGTCTAAAGAGCTTGACAAAAAGGGTTTAAAATGAATATAGCTAATATCCTTTCATATGTCATAGCGACACTTGGTAGTCCGACTTGCCAAGTTTTATTAAGTCTCAATCCACCATGCTAATAAATTATTTTGTCCCCTTGCCCTTAGTCGTAACGGAACCACCTAATGGCCTAAAGCTGAACTTGCGTTCCACCTACTTCAAAGTGCGGCAGGATCGTCTGGAAAGCTGCTCACATCGCGGCTTCCGTACTTTGGTCTATGTGCTGGCCTTCTTCCATGCTGTTGTCCAAGTAAGTGAACTAAATTTGTAGTCCCAGCACATCTGCTGGAGTCCAGTTTGCAGTTGTTTATTTATTAATTCCTTAATTTTCAAATGCTGTTGGTGCTGAAAGCACTGTCAAACTAGAACAGAAGCAAAGTTTTAGTATTGATTGCATTTTTGTGCAACAACAAATTGTGATAGATAGTACAATTAATCACTTTGCCCCCTCTCCAAAACAAACAAACACACGAACAGGAACGTCGAAAATACGACAAACTTGGCTGGAACATAGCGTACGATTTCAACGACTCTGACTTTGAGGTATGCACCGAAATTCTGCGCACATATCTGAGTCGCTGTGCCGACAACAAGATACCCTGGAACAGTCTCAAGTATCTAATTGGCGAGGTTATGTATGGGGGTCGCGTCATTGATGACTTTGATCGACGCATTACCAACTGCTATATGAACGAGTATATGGGTGACTTTCTGTTCGATGAGTTCAAAACGTTCCACTTTTATGAGGATGAGCACGTGGACTACTGCCTGCCCGAGGACGAGACCATACTAAGGGAGGACTACATTGGTGAGTGACAGCCTGACGGCGGCAACAAAACCCATTTACATGTGTAATTCATTGATAACAGCGCACATTGATGTACTGCCGCTGGTCAATAAGCCGGATGTGTTTGGTTTGCATCCAAACGCGGAAATCGGTTATTACACAATGGCGGCGCGTAACATTTGGAGCAGTCTAATTGAGTTGCAGCCACAGACTGGTGAGTGCCTTACCCAACGGGATCGGGGTCGGGTAGATCGACTTTGCCCGTCCCTGGTAAACTGTTTAATTTGCATGCCACGTATGCCAATTGTCAGCCGTTTATTACATTTTATCTTGCTGCACATTGTATTTTTGGCATGTTGAATTTTTAATTTAATTTAATTAATTAGTTGCGGTTTTGCAATTAACTTTATTGCCTGCACCATTATTGTCGACACACAACGCGATTGCAGGCATTAAAAATTAAAATAGTACCAAAGGACGGACCCACTCACTTTCATTCGTTTGGCGAATTGAGTTCAAACCTCACTGCACCGCACCGCACCGCCCCGCACCGCACTGACCGCCAATCGTAGTACCAAAAAATGGTGAAAACGTCACACACAAAAGTCGATAATTTTGCATTACGAGCTTAAACGTGCTAAGCCCCGCCATCAGCAAGCCACCTTATGCATTTGTATGCTGCATGTTTGTGTGTGTGTGTGTGTAAGGAGTACCTGTAAATAACTGTATATACAATTCCTCTCTTTTGCACACCAAGTGATGAAGCCCAGCGTTAAAAGCGTTATAGAACCCGGTAAAGTATACCCAAGCATCATTTTCCCCGCCCTCCCTTGAACTTTTAGTGCGTAACATAATAATAACAATAACAGTAAATATGGCAAACATATTGCCAAACAAGGAATGATAAACATTTATACAATTATATTTCCATTTCAATTCATCGAAATGTGCACAAAAAATTCCAATTTACTAGAAAAGGATTAAAGCCATTGCCTGCAACGAATTGTTAGGACTCTACAAGAGCTAATTACTAACGACTTTAATGTTAGGACACGGGGAAGAGTTCATTTCGGTTTCAGATAAAGAAGGGGGAGGGGGGCAGGAATTTCTTCATGTTACACAGAGGGAAAATCGGAAAAACATTGCACTCAAGCTGACGCAAAACAGTACAGAAACTTTTGTATACCCTTGAAATTGTCCAGATGTCTGTAACGCATAGAAAGAAGTATTTCCGACCACATAAAGTATATATATTCTTGATCAGAATGAAGAGCTGAGTCGATTGAGCATTGTCCGTGCGTCCGTCTGTTTCTACGCAAAATAGTCTTTTAGTTTTGAAGCTATCGTGCTGAAATTTTGCACAGAGTTTTCTTTTTGCCGCACGCTTCTAATATGTCGGAAACGCCGGATCGGATGACTATATCTCATAGCTTCCATAGGAACAATCGGTTGGAAATCTAGTTTTAGTGAGAAAAACTTTTTTCTTTTCAATGGAAACGTCTCCAAACTTTGTATTCATTGGTTTTCTATGCTCTTTTATAATTCTGCCAAGTTTGATGAGAATCAGACAACTATATGGTGTAGCTGCCATACAAAAGATAGGTTTGAAAACAGTCATAGAAAAACATTTTTATTTTTAATGGTAACATCCTGAAATGTTGTATATGTTTGTTTCACATACTTTCACCTAATTCTACAAATGTTTGTCCAAATCGGATGACTATATCATATAGCTCCCATACGAAAAAACTGTCGGAAAAAAATCCAATTAAAAATAGAGAAAGTATGTTACAGGGAGAAGGAAACGTTTCCGACCCCATAAAGGATATATATTCTTGATCACCACGAGCAGCCGAGTCGATATAGCCACGTCCGTGCGTCAGTCAGTCCGTCTGTCCGCCCGTCCGTCCGTCCGTCTGTCCGTCGGTCTGTTTGTATACATGCGTCGATCTCAGAAACTATAAGAGATAGAGCCACACATTTTTTCATGCAGGTAGGTGTATACCGTACGCAGATTAAGTTTGTTTCAGATTTGGAAAATTTCCCCCGTCCAATTTTATCCTCAAAAAAACATTCAGATCCACAATTTTTAATATACATCAAGGAACTCCCAACATCTATAATCGATAAGTACCTACTGCCTACTTCCATCTGTTACAAAAACCGGTTACATTCGAATTCAAAAATTCAAAAACAAATAAAGGAACACAAAAATAAAGATGGTATTTTGTAGTCGGGTTACTAGACTGCAGCGCCATTACTTATTAAATATTAATTTGATCTTAAAATTTTGATTTTATTTGCTCGAAAATAGTTTGATATTTTCGAACAGGTCATTTTATACCGATTCTCGTATTTTTTTGAGATTTTCGTACTACATTATACGACAAAAGTTGAGTGATTTGAAACCACTGTTTAAGGCCAAGTAGATTTAAGGCGTACAGTTTTCCTTTCCCAAAATTAAGTAGCCGACATTAATCTTGTCACTTTAAAATTATAAAGTGCGAACTTAGTTTAAAGTCGGATCGTTTATAAAAAATCTCTAGAGATTTCAGGAATATCGGCTTTATTGATAAGAGAAAACATAATATTGCGCCAACAAACATATCATTATTTTTGTCTGTGTATCTACCAAGGATGCAAACCATTCTAAAATAACTGCTGGTTCGGTTCTGAGATTCACACAGTTTCTAAACCGCCGGTTCGGTTCATTACTTGCTTTTTGGAGCCAACTGGACCGCGGTTTCGGTTCGGTTCAGTGGTTCACAAAGGCACATTATGAAATATTATAATTTTTTGTAGTAATGTGACTTTTCGAGCACTTTTGAAAATGAATTCCTTTAAGCCTTCTAGAGGAATGCCCTTCGAAAAGAGAGAATGCCAGCTAGAAAAGAATATGTACCATGTATCCTACCTACTCATTTATCATATATTTTAGGAAAAACTTCTGTCCAAGATTGAATTAAGGCAAGGAATAAACACAAAAGAGGAACAAATACAGATTATTGACTGGTATATGAGGAGTTCGGCGGCATCGCTAAATATTTTAAGGGTCAAACGAAATGTATAAGAATTATCTTGGGGAAACGATTAAAATTCCCAAAAAATCATTGGGTAGAGCAAAGCGATTACCAATAAAACTCGTCAGAGAACTGAACCGAACCGAACCGTTTTTATTTGTGGTTTTTGGTTCCGTTCAGCATTTCTGAAAGAAAGTCGGTTCCCAAAAAGGAATAAGCGGTTCGGTTCGGTTCAGAACCGGTTTGCATTCCTGCTATCTACAACCTCTAAAACTCTTCAGAAGGATCGATCTGGAAATCTCTAGAGATTTTGTCTTCGGTTGGTTTGCAAATCAGAACTTCAAAGATTTAATTTTCTTATTGCAATGTCTAGTTAGAAGGTTTGTGTGTAAGATTATGGTCCAACTACAAAAACAGGACTGCGTCTCTTGCAAATAGTTAACAGTTTTTATTGATAGTTATTTTGGAATTTTCTACATTAAGTTAGTTTTTAGCTAGAAACATATTTTGTGCACATTATAACTGGCTATGGTTAGAGAATTCGGTTCGGTTGGCTTGCGTATTGGCTTTGGTTGGTTTGTCAAAATCTAGCAAAATACGAGACGTTTGAAAACAACCGAAAGAGATTTCTAGGACAACTCCGAATGTTTAGGGCTCAGCTTGCGGATCGGTTAATTATCTTATCGAACTTATTTTAATTCGTTGGAAGATTGTTTGCCACCATTTTTACTGATTGTCTCTGCTTTATTTCTGTTGAGAATGATCAAACTATTTGTTAATAGTCAATGATTAAACTATTGGCATCGATTATGTCGTATGTTTATTTCAAAGCGGGAACTCTTCCACAACATTCTCGTTCCTTAAAATTCGAGGGCTAGGTTGACCAAGTTACAGCTGCGCAACTCATTTCACTTTGGATCTAATTTTCAAAATGGATCTTCTGTAGAGAATGCACCCAAATCCAGAAAATCAGTCATTTTTTTCTGCACCCAACTTTTTTCCAAAGACTAACTTTCCGCTATTAAGAACCTAAACTATTAAGGTTACGGATACAAAAAACACGAAGAATATCGCTTCCGGTTCTGGTTCAGGGCTTACTCAATTCTATTCGGTATTTGGCTTCTTGTTCATCCATGAATCTATTTCCTTTTCTTCATTCTATATGAGATTCCTCTTAATTGCGACTTCAAACTTATTCTCAATTCTCTGAAAAATGTACCCCTTTCGTGCATTGTCCTTGTCAACCAATATGCTCTTCTCTGTTCCACCGTGTGGCTTCACTATGTCTGTGAAAAAAATCGAAAAATTTGCATATTCATGAGCTTTAGTATTTGCTAATTGTCACTTTAACAAAAAATAAAGCAGAGCATACAAATTTCCTATCTGGATGTCCTTTCCCTCCAATATAAAAGCCAGATAAAAACGCAAATTAATAAAAACTGCTATTTACCAACGGCGCGGGGTGGGGTCTGAGGCAGAGCAAGTGAAATGTATTGGCCCTGACCACAGCCTGCGCATATATTATTGCGGTTTTTCCCCCGTTTAGCCTTTCGCCGACAATCCTTACTTATGCCTTTCATTTCTGCGGTCTGTGGTAGGTGAGGGAACCGGTGGCATTAGCCGCGACGACTTCATCGACTCGGTGGCGGCCGGAATACTGAAGAAGCTGCCCGCTGCCTTCGAGACCTGGCGCATACGCAAGCAAATCCAGATGAGCCTGTCACCCACTGGGGTGGTCTTGCTACAGGAGCTGGATCGCTTTAATCTGCTGGTGGTGCGCATTAAGAAGTCCCTGGAGCTGCTGCGCAAGGTAAGGAATTGGCCTGTCAATGAATGTCTCACATAAATCCTTCAGCTTTGTTTTGCATTTTGTTTATGCATTTGCCAACTTGGCTGGCAACCAAGACGCGTGGTCCGCCCCTAAGCAAATTTGAAGCGGGAGAGCCGGGTGCAGTTTGTTGCCAAAAATAAATTTGCAAATGCAAATGAACTCTGTCGCTCGCTGGCGCTCCCATTGTCTTTGTCTTGGCTGGGTCACAAATGTCCCGCCCACACATGTGCTTTCTTTTTAATTTAATTGCATTCTCTCCGCAGGCCATTGCTGGCGAAATCGGCATGGACAATGTGCTGGACAGCATTGGCAACTCGTTATTCAATGGCCTGCTGCCAAACGCTTGGAGCTCCCTGGCGCCGGCCACATGCAAGCAGTTGGCTAGCTGGCTGGAGCACTTGCAGGTGAGTGGGAGCGGCTCATTAATCAGCTTAGCGCGAAATCAATCAAGACAACTTACACTATGCAACAGTGAGAATGAACCCAGTCAGAAAAAATAAGCTTCCAGGCTACATTGTATATCCTGTGACCCAGTGTAATCGCTCGTTTCCTCTCTTAGCAACGCGCTGTGCAGTACAAGTATTGGTCGCTTTCCGGCGAGCCCCTGGTGATGTGGCTGTCTGGGCTGCATATTCCACAGAGCTACCTCACGGCCCTGGTGCAGGTAAGTGGGCGGGCGGCCGCTCCCCAGCCTCGCCCCATTCTAACGCATCCTTGCAGATTGCCTGTCGCCGGAATGCCTGGCCCCTGGATCGCTCCACCCTGTTCACCTATGTGACCAACTATGCGGACCCCGATGATGTGGAGGAGCGTCCCGTGACGGTGAGCTCTAAATGCAAAACTATGACCCTACTTGGGCACTAATTTCGTAATTAAGAATTCTGTTTGCATTTTAATCGCTTAACTTTTTTCAGGGCTGCTATGTGCACGGTCTGTACATAGAGGGGGCACGCTTCGACTTGGCGACTAATCAGCTGGCGCGGTCTCACCCCAAAGTTTTGGTCGAAGAGCTGGCTATTTTGGCTGTGGAACCCATTGAAGCGCACCGGCTCAAGCTACAGGTTTGTCCGGGGCTGGGCTGGGGTGGGGGGCTGGTTTGGGCTTGAGTTCGACGCCGTCTGCAAGTGACAAGTACTAATGTGCGCTTGTTGTATCTACATATGCGAGGGCGCGGGTGGGGGGCGGGGGCGGGTCTATGCTGATATTTGTTTAAATGCAGCGCACTAAATTACCAACAGCTTCCGCATCCCCGGCTAATGGGGCATCTGCTGTGCTAATTGTTTCTGATTTTAAATGCCGGATGCTTTAGTTTTGGAACAGGGATGGAAAAGTATTTAAAGGAAAAAAAGTTTAGAAACCAAATTCTTATTTCAAGAATGATTTTCCAATTACAAAATACTTGATTTTAGACCGTGTCGGGATAAAGGTAACTTCTTTAATATTCTAAAATCTGTTTGATCAAGCCGGATTAACTCTCAAAATTAGTAGTAAATATTTTTTCTTAAAGTCCTGTAGTTTCTAGTTTCAAACCAAAAACATTCTATAGAGAAAATAAGAGTACTTCAAACAAGCACAAAATGTCTAAAGGTCTCTGTACTTAAACCAGAGGTCGCAACAACCGGTCCTCTCTCTGCAGTTGTCAGAAAAAAAACTAATTTCTTGGGGCACATTGTCAAAGAGGGATGGAAGCAACCTTTGCTCTCTCTGATTGTAGGGAGAGAAGAGAAACACGTTTGCTTTTTTTTCGGTCTTGGTCTTTTGCCGACCGTTTTGAAGCTTGCTAAAAAATGTCTGTTTAGTGTGTTCCTCACACGTAATTCTCACTTCAAAATACTTCGCACTTCTGTAGCACACCTTTTTGAAGCTAGCATTATATATCTATTAAGTACTCAATCTAATATATGTTGTACTTGAACGAAGAACTCGCATATCTTGAGTTTTCCATCTTACTGTAGGTACAAAATGGTCATGATTCAAGAACGTTCGTTCTCGTTTCAATAGTTTTTAAGACAGTTTTAGGTTTTAGAACGTTTCGTACTAAGTTTAAGTACACTCAAGAACGAATCATACTTAAGTACAAAACATTTAAGCTCTATGCCGTTTGGTCTAGCTCTGGTTTCGATTATTGAAGGATGGAAGATCCAATAAGTGTAATCTATGCTAGTATGTATGGAATCCCAATTTAGACTAGAAACAGATTTGAGTTGGTCCTGAAATTTTTGGAAGTGTAGATACCAGATAAATGATCCACACTCAAGAATAGGTCTGACCAGAGAAACATTTAATTGTTTGGTGACATAAGGGTCTTTCAATTCCTTAGACCATCTTTTGATGAAGCCAATAACTCCCATAGCTTTGGCAATGCCCGATATATGACCGTTGTTGTATTCCCAAGTGGTCAACTTTGTATAGGACTTTTCATAAACCATATAGTCGTAAAAAATATAGTAATACGATGAATAGTTAAGAAAGTCACTGGCAATGTTCCTCATTAAAACGAGTAAGTAAGTCAGGGTTGGGCCCAACTCAGGGAAAGCAGTGTTCAACAGCAATTCCTTCTGCTGATATTATTAACATAACATTACTTGAATTAAGTATATACGGTGTCAATAGTACGGTAAGCCATAAAATACTGGCTGCAAGTACACAGTTCTTCTAACTGTCACGATTTAATTAATCCCGAAATTCTTGAGTTAAGACTCTTAGTACATTTTCAACTATTTAAATATTTTGTTGATTAAACTTTAAGTTTGTACTATTTTTAAGTCAAACACGCTTAAAGTTCTGAATGCAGCACTCCGGAATTTTAATTTCGTCGCCATAGTTTATATAAACAGAAACACTTTCGAACAGCTCCAGCAACCAGCACGGAGTGCTGGATACTTACTTACCTGAAAAATATTTCTGGTTGGAGACTTTTAAACTTGAAAGTCATCCTTAATACATTCTTGAAGCAAAAATGACCACATCAGACAAGTACCATAGTTTCTTGATTTAAGCCAATTAAATATCGTTGCAGAATTTTTCGGAGCTTCTATTGTTAGTCTTTTCTGATCTCAATCCAAATTTTTGGAACTTAAATTAAGAACGCGCTTTTCTTACAAATTTCAACTTAAGAATGCAGAAAACATACTTTCAATTTTTAGTAGGAAATATATATATATCCCGATGGATCTTGAACCATGCCAGTCCATTTTTCTGAGCTAGACAATCTTACTTTAACCAAGGCAGCTCTACGAGGATTGCTGTAAAAAAAATTAGAAATTTTTTTCAATTCATAGTAATTTCCCTCAGACATGACACAAATCCGCCGACGTTTCTTCTAGTCCCCGAAGCACATTTCCTCCTCTTTTCTGCTTTGGACTTCGTCCTATCTAAAAGATAGAACTCAAAAAGTTCTGCTTCGTTCTAACACTTCAAAACCAGTGACTCTAACCTCTGGTGTACCTCAAGGTAGCCACCTGGGTCCTCTGTTCTTCACTCTATTTATTAATGATCTCCCTACAATATTATCATATTCTCGGATACTCATGTATGCCGATGACGTTAAACTTATGTTATCTTTCAACAACCCGATTCATTCTATTGGATTGCAAGATGATCTTAACTCCTTCGTCAGTCGTTAAACTTGGAATTCTGTTTGACCCCACATTGAGTTTTAATCTCCATATCTCCACTATTGTTAACAAAGCGTATGGTGAACTTGGATTCATTAAACATTGGTCGAAGGAGTTTAATGATCCCTACACCACTAAACTCCTTTATACTGCTTTAGTCCGTCCCGTGCTAGAATACTGTTCATCCGTATGGTGTCCGCAGTATAAAAAGCATGTTGATTGTATTGAATCAGTTCAGAAACAATTTTTGCTTTTTGCCCTTCGTGGCCTAAATTGGGACCCTAACCTCCGTTTGCCATCGTACTCCAGAAGACATCTTGCTTATAGACCTTCCTTCGCTAGCTAACCGTAGAGCAGTGTTAGGTGTTTCATTTCTTCACAAGTTAATTATCGGTGACGTAGATTCTTCTGAACTCTTACGTTGCCTTAACTTCTATGTTCCTTCTAGGCCAACCAGAAACTTCTTTCCTTTAATCTTGTCTAGATGCACAACTGATTATGCCCAGCATAATGGATTTCGGGTTTTATTTCAAGACTACATCGAACTTTATCACCTCCTCTCAACAGATCTCTCTCTCTCTCTCTTCTCCTTAAAAACGTCCCTTTACACTTATTTCCGTGAAAATCTCTGACCACTCCCAGCTGTGAATAGGGGCATAGCTTGCCAGACTGGCTAATAAATCCTCCCCCACCGGGTCAGAGATTTTTCGGTTATCCTTTTAGTTTTATTTTAATATATTTATACTCTGTACCGTAGGTACTTAGAGTATTATAAGTTTGTGCAAAAGTATGAAACATCCAGAAGGAAGCATCTCAGACCCCATAAAGTATATATATTCTTGATCAGCATCAACAGCCGAGTCGATATAGCCATGTCCGTCTGTCCGTCTGTCTGTCCGTATGAACGCACAGATCTCAGAGATGATAAGAGATAGAGGTTTGACGTGTATGGGACATATGCTTCTTATGTCTGCAGGCAGATCAAGTTTATTTTCAATTTTGGCCACGCCCCCTCCCGCCCCCGCAATTTAGAAAAAACGTCATATCTCCCACAGTTTTGAAGATAGATAGCTTGTTCCTTCTGGACATATTTAGTTATTAGAATAACTTATCGATCCGCCAAAGGAATGAAGAAGATCGGATGAACGGTTTTCGAGTTATGATCAAAAGACAAAATTTCTTGGTACAGAGTATGCTATAGTCGGGCTTGACCGACTTTCTTTCTTGTTTTCTAACCTCTTTACATCTCTTCAGGCCTGTTCCGGGCTTCACATAATTTATTAAACTTCAAGTGAAATTAAAATCGAACGATTTTGCGATCGCTGTTCTGGTCTTCGACTTGCAATTCGGCTGTTTCAGTTCCAAATTGTTTTTCTTTTAACAACTCGCTGAACTTAAGCAGTTGGATGAAACAATCAAAATGCAAACTCTGCAAAAATCAATACTGCTTTAATATAGCTGTATAATATCTCGCTTTATTTTAATAGCATTATATGAAAATTACGAACTTACCTCTGATTTCACATGATCCAAGCAATGTGAATTCAAATCGAGTAATTCTAACAAATTATGAAACACAGAACAGGTAGCAAAGTCGAGATAGAGAAAACTTAATGTAAGTGAAAAACTGACTCTGAACTGAACTGAACTGAATCGACTCTGACCACAACAGGCTGTGAATCGGGGCATAACTGGCCGGACCGGCAAAAAAAAATACCCCACCGAGTCGGAGTCGCTATTAGTTTATTTTGTAATGTTGTAAGACTTTCCTTTTTATGCCTCCTTAGTAAATAAGCCTTTTTATAACGTGTTTACAGATTTGTTGACAGCCTTCGTTTGTCGACTATTATAAATATAAATAAATTAATTAAAAGACAATTTTTCTCACCTCTTTTAGCTCCCACTTTTTTCTTTTTTTTTGTCCCAATTTTGTCGTAGCGGCGTCTTTTCAAGGGCCTCTTTAATTATGGGAACAGAAAAAAGTAAAAGTTTGCCAGGACGGTGGCTGCGGTGAATTGCACACAAGCACCGATGTGTGAGCAGGTGCGGTTTCATGGGCAAAAGCCAACTTTTGTTACTCCACATCCGGGCGTCTCTAACGCAAATTGCGCATAACTTGCAGTTTAAAGTCCCTATTTGCCGTCTTTTACTGGGCCCAGAACTTACGGAGCACCACGCCCCTGACAACAAATAGTGTGAGCAAAACCTTCACTTTCAACTGAACTTGCCACGCTTTTATCAGCATTGGCCCTTGCGGCTGCTTGCAATATAAGTACATAAACCCATGACCACGATTCCATCACCAGTTATGACCCTCTGGAACGAATTTGTCGCTGACAGGATAGGAAACAAATAATATTTGCCAAATATCAAATTTACCATTGTAACATCTAAGTAATCTTTCAGGCTCTTTGGAAAGCAGGCGAAAATAACGAATTTTTGTAAGTTTTCCTGCATTGATTTTAAGTGAAATTACGCTGAAGTTTTAGGAAAGTGAGTTTTGAGAAATTGAGCAATTTAGCAGAATAAATGCAGAAAAAAGAATTTAATTCGGGCAACTTTTTTTAAATTTAGAAATATTTTGTAATTATTAGAAGCATTTTAAAGGGCAACTGTGGAAATTGGTTGAACTTGTAGACTTGTAGAAAATTTAGCTATATAGTTATAGATGAGCTAGCAATAAAAACTCTAGTCTTTTCCCTTACTCCATTATCTCTAATTTATGTCAAAAAAATATCATGTTCCCCTCGGTTTTTCAGAATACTTTCCTGGCACCCGTCTACACCACTTCGTTGCGACGTAATGCCATGGGCGTGGGTCTGGTGTTTGAGGCCAATTTGGCCACCTCCGAGGACTTGAGTCATTGGATATTGCAAGGTGTTTGCCTCACCCTGAATACCGATGCTTGAAAGAGTAAGACTGACTTTGGTTGTTTTTTTTTTAATCGTTTTCTGTATATTAAAGCCCAAATAAATCTTTGTTTACCGCGCTCTGCTCGCCATGGAGTTGTGTTCTGTCTATTTCTAGTGCCTTTCAATAACGTGTCTTGTGCCTCAGATCTTGATATGCTATCGCCAGTCCCGGGCATTACCTTCGCCCCCAGCAGCCGAAGCAGCTCTTAAACTTATCCAATATGGTTGATTTCATGGACGGCAACAGGAGCTCGAGATTCTGCGTGGCATTGCTGTCATCGGACTCCAAGTCCGAGTCTATAGTCATCTCCTGAATGCTAAACGTATCGGTTAACTCATGGTTTTGCTGACGACGCTTGGCACGCTTCAGCTGAGCAGGAAAGAAGGATATTTCCTCCGCCTCGTCGCTGCTCTCAGACTTGTAATCGACCAGCGGCTTCTGTTCCGGCTCGCCTGGTATGGGTAAGCGATTGATAGGAATGAGAGTGGCTGACTGGGTTTTGGTGGCCTGAAAAATGGGTTGGGATTTTTATGTGGAACACGGATTAAAGAGACTGTCCACCCACCTGCTCTTCCTGAAACTGTGTGTAGTTGCGCCTGGCTCGTTCGACCTTCAGCTCTAGTTTACGCTGAAGTAAGCGGCAGGTGTTAGGTGGCTCGCCACGCTCTTGGCCCCGGCTTGTCGTAGAGTCCTGCTCATCGATTTCAATGGTTGTGGGCGCATACACTTTGCCAGCACCCCTAAACGCCACCTCAAACTCCAGATCGGACATATGTTTGGGCGCTCCGCTGGCAGTTTTCTACATTTGGTTTGGCCATGAAAACTTGATTTCATTCGCAGCACGAACTCACTTACCAATAGACCTGCGGCACCATCCTCAAAAATATTCGATTGTCTGTCCTCGCTGTCTATGCCACTGTCCTCCATATTTGCTTAACAATCTTTGTGTGATTTTGTGTGAAGAGAAATTGCACGCGATGACAAAATACAAACAAAATTGTACTCCCAACTCCAATCAACCCCGAGGTGCGAGCACAGCGCAGACTCCACAACCAACAGCTGCTGTGGTCGGTGGGAAAAATCAATAACCCCTTGACGAGAGCGTTGCCACCTGGTTAAGCTTTCGAATGTGATGCGCTGAAACCACCACATTTGCAGGCGATTTGCGGTCGTTTTAAAATAACGCTTTGATTTATTCAAATACGCGGAAAAATGTTTCTTCACATGAAACAACGACTTGCCATCGTTGTTATGCGGCACAGAATTGCTGGAACTAAGAACTAAGGATCCTTTACATACCAAAGATCGTTATGCTTTCAGCTGCTACTGCAGCATCAAAATTTATACTGAGCGTATAATTCCGTTGGTACAGAGTATGTTACAGTCGGGCTTGACCGACTTTTTTTGATGTTTTGATATTAGGATATAAATTTTTCAAATCCGATGGATGATTTTAAGCTACGTTGGATGAAATTTAATCCATTTAATCTATCCAACAACGGGTATTAAAATAAAATTCCACTCCAAATGGATATCGACATCATCCAATGTATATTTTTAGTATCCTTCTTTCTCACTGTAAGCAATAGTTCGGGTTTTGTTATTTATAATTTTTTCAACCGAACCTGAAGACGTGTGCTCGAAACAACAACGAAAATTAACCGAAAAATAGAACTTGTTTTGTTCAGAAATATAATTATTTTCCTCCAACTGCAATCCTAATAGCTGCTTATATAGAGTTACCTTGCGAACTGGTCCACTTGGCTGATGTATGTCCTTGAGTTTTTCCCATGCACTACCCGCTGTTTTACAAGTCTTCATATAACACAGCTGTGACGGCTTTGTACTTTATATAATCATAGCCAAAGCCTTGTCGTTAAGTCCGTCCCATCTTATTGCACCTTCTGGCACTGACGGCCTCCCGTTTTGCATCACTGTCCAAAGTTCTGCATGTACTAACACGCTGCGCATTTGCACGCACCAGGAGTCATAATTATCCTCGTCCAATTTTTCAATTTGATACATTGAACTCATAATTATCCTTCGACCAAAAATGAACCAACAAAAATACTCTGCCCTGCGTATTCTGGGCCCATAACCTGTTGAGATTGTACAAATATTATTTTTGTTGTATTTTTGGGACCGAAAAATATAACTTTATTTGTTCAGATTCAGAAACAGACAGGACAATTTACATTAGAATTTCAATATCGAAAATACGTTTCGACAGACATTTCATGATTTGCATTGCTTTTAACAAATGCTGAGTTCACAGTGAGTAAAATGACGAATCCGGTCTGCAGCCCTAATTTTATACCCTGTACCCCGAAATTTTTGTTTCGTCTCAACTCATTTATATAAATAGACACACCTTCGAGCAGCTCATGGTCATCAAAGCAAAGCCAAAGTGTTTCTCTTTTTATGAAGTACTGTAATGAAATGAAAATTACGGAGTGCTGGATACTAACCTTTACAGAGGGTAAATTTAAATTGAGCACAGGTTAGAAAAATGAAGCATCGTATACCCCATTTATTCACAAATGCAAATTCATGAATCCTGCCCCTCAAGGTATGCTATATATATATAATGCAATAATTATTGGGCAAATATCGAAAATAGACTCCATAATTATTTATATTCAACAAGAAAGAAAGTCGGTCAAGCCCGTCTATAACATACTCTGTACCAAGAAAGTTTGTCTTTTGATCATAACTCGAAAACCGTTCATCCGATCTTCTTCATTTCTTTGGCGGATCGATAAGTTATCCTAATAACTAAATATGTCCAGAAAGAACAAGCCATCTATCTTCAAAACTGTGGGAGAAATGACGTTTTTTCCAAATTGCGGGGGCGGGAGGGGGCGTGGCCAAAATTGAAAATAAACTTGATCTGCCTGCAGACATAAGAAGCATATGTCCCATACATGTCAAACCTCTATTTCTTACCATCTCTGAGATCTGTGCGTTCATACGGACAGACAGACGGACGGACAGACGGACAGACGGACATGGCTATATCGACTCGGCTGTTGATGCTGATCAAGAATATATATACTTTATGGGGTCGGAGATGCTTACTTCTGGATGTTACATACTTTTGCACAAACTTATAATACTCTATGTACCTTCGGTACAGAGTATAAAAATATAGCATACCTCGAGGGGCAAAATTCATGAATTTGTGTTTGTGTATAAGCGGGGTATCAGACTACATAAACTATATATATGGATAGCTGAGTTGTTTTCATCATGTACTAAAAATCTGAAACATCTAGACAAGTCTAACCATTTCCGATAGCTGAAGCGACCGTGTGTGGTGCTGTGGCTAGTGTGTTTATCTACAGTGCCAGAGATCGTGGGTTCGATCCCGCCTCGGCACTTGTAATGAATAAGTTTTTATACCCGTTACTCGTAGAGTAAAAAGGGTATACTAAAGTCGTGCAAATGTATGTAACAGGCAGAAGGAAGCATCTCCGATATCATAAAGTATATATATTCTTGATCAGCATCAACAGCCGAGTCGATATAGCCATGTCCGTCTGTCCGTCCGTCCGTCCGTCCGTCCGTCCGTCCGTCTGTATGAACACCTAGATCTCAGAGACTAGAAAAGCTAGAGCAACCAAATTTTATACGTAAGCTAGTATTGACTGTAGGCAGATCAAGTTTGTTTCAAATTTTGGCCACGCCCCCTCCCGCCCCCGCAATAAAAAATATTGAATAACTCCCACAATTTTTAAGATATCGAGCTCAGATTTTGCAGTGTAGTCTATGTGGCCAACATCTACAATCTCACAAATTTTCAAAAGGATCGGATAATAAATGGCCGAGTTAAAAAAATGTTGCATACTTATCCGAGCTGAGCTGAGTAACGGGTATTTCGAAGTCGGGCAGGGCCGACTTTAACTTACGCTCTCGTTTTTTTAAAAAACTTACACACCTGGTCAACTTCACCATTTTGTTGGCGCCAGCTGTGATTTAACTGGCCAAGAAACAGCTTCTCAAAAACTCTGCCGTTCGGATTCGGCGTTAAACTGTAGGAAGCACACAAGCCAGAGATTGAGAGAAGCTCGACTCTGTCCCCTTTAGGGGCTGTTCAAAGTCATTCGTTTTTATACTCTGTACCGTAGGTACATAGAGTATTATAAGTTTGTGCAAAAGTATGTAACATCCAGAAGGAAGCATCTCCGACCCTATAAAGTATATATATTCTTGATCAGCATCAACAGCCGAGTCATGTCCGTCATGTCTGTCCGTATTAACGCACAGATCTCAGAGATGGTAAGAGATAGAGGTTTGGCATGAATGGGACATATGCTTCTTATGTCTGCAGGCAGATCAAGTTTATTTTCAATTTTGGCCACGCCCCCTCCCGCCCCCGCAATTTAGAAAAAACGTCATTTCTCCCACAGTTTTGAAAATAGATGGCTTGTTTCTTCTGGACATATTTAGTTATCAGGATAACTTATCGATCCGCCAAAGGAATGGTGAAGATCGGATGAACGGTTGTCGAGTTATGATCAAAAGACTGTTCGTTGCTTCAGCGCTGCTTTCAACTGATACGGCAGTATCAAAATTTATGCTGAGCGTATAATTTTCTTGGTACAGAGTATGTTATGAGTACAGAGTATGTTTTTCTTGTTTCTCAAATCGCTGAAGGCCTAGAATGTGCGATGTGTTTTCTATTTCATTTTCAACCCGCTTATTTAAAAACACAGAGAAATTTAGCTCGAATTGGCAGGTCTGAAATTTGCTTCAATTTAGAATTTTTTTCATTTTAAATTTTAAGCTCGAAATCAGCTCGAATGCGTGAAGACAAACGATCTCGACTTCGAGCTTCTGGGCGGATGGCAATAATCGGAGAGCACGAGGAAATATGAAAACAATTCTCGCTCCCAACGTTGGCTTCAGCTTCGAAGTGGCCGACCAGCAATTGAGTATGAAGAGCGGAAGACTGAATGGTAGACGTGCGAGAAAAATAAGCGAAAAGTGAAAATACATTGAACTATTACTAAAGCCAACCACAAATAAGTAAGAAAATCGTTCAAGCCCGACTATAACATACTCTGTACCTTCCAAAGCTTGTAAATATTAAGCACACAAAGTGTTGAGGTGTGTAAAGTGATGCCCATCGCTGTTCCAGTCGGTGCTGCCCAGCATAAATGTTTGATTTCCCTATAACACGACTATCGTTCATCCTATTAATGTTCATTAATATGTCCATGTCCAATTCGAACAGACTCCAGACTCCTCTTTAAATTACAGTAAAACATGACCCCTTGCATCGCTCTGATTTATACATATGCACTTTTTATTTGGTAGTTTTAATTTATTTACAAATATTTCTTTTAGACTTAAATGCCTTACTCGTTGCACAAATATCGTTTAGAATCTAAGAAACAAAATGAAAATTCGTTTTAGCCGATTTCCTCTTCTATGGATTGAGTTTAACGTTATGCAGAAATAAATAGGAACACAAACATAATAAAAAGAAACTAATACTATTTGCTTTGTGCTGGAAATGAAAAAATTGATCGTGACTAAATTAAAGGTTCGTTATTTGCTGTGGTGGCTGTTGGCTTTGATCTGTAGAGGCAATGGTTTTTGGTGTATCTCTGCTTTCGGGAGCCTGCTAGTTATTCAATCGTAAGAAATACTTAATTAAATGGATTTTTTTTTTGGAAATTACAGCGCATTGGGATGAGGCTGCGCAATTTGGCCAGCCAGTGTGCAGGATCTGCAGCAGAACTGGGCATAGTACTTGTTGACACAGTACTGTCCCGCCACAATCAGCTTGCAGTTGGCGAAGTACGGATTGTCAATGCAGTCGGGTGACACGGGTATGACAGCTGCAAGTCATTAAGTGATAATTAAAACAAATTTGAGGGAAATTCCTTGGAGTCTTACATTGAATGTTGATTGATTCCTCGCTGGTGCTATAGTTGATGGTATTACGAGCTGTGCAACCATAGAGACCGGTGTCTTCCACTCTTACATCATTGATGACCAGGCGATGAGGTTCCGCAGCTAAGGAAAAAACAAAGATTTTAGCAGGTTTAAGCTGGTTCCCAGACAAGTTACTTACAGGTAATTTGCACACGCTTGTCATTGTACAGCGGCACCTTGTCCTTGGTCCAGGTAACCTCCGGCACGGGATAACCCTGCACAGAGCAACTGATTACGATGGTGGAGCCGGGCGTGTAGCTGTTTTGTGGATCCGGACTGAGCACAGCATGAGCATTGACTGTAAAGTACACTCAGTTAATTCTGTGCGCTACACACTTCCCCTTAAACACAACCAACAAAACGTCTTCCATGCCAAAACAAATCATGCGAATTCTACTTACTTGTCGGTGGCGGCACATAGACCGGACGCGAGGGTCTGTAGGGGTATTGAGGTCTCTGTGTGACCGGCGCAGTGGCCGGTGCTAGCACATACTGCAAGTACTTGTCATCCTCATTGTTCAAAGCGCGGGCTGGACCCACCGCCTTGAGGGTGACTTGCCGCGAGACGGGACGTCCTCGTATGTTGTACACATCGCAGGTATAAACACCCAGATCCGATAGTTGTATGGAGCGGAAGAATAGCGAAAAGTCGCGCATCATTTCGCCACGATCGCCAGCCCGATTGCCAAACAGTGCATTGTGGCGCCACCAGCTGACATGCGGTGCTGGCCAGCCACCGGCAGCGCAACGCACCACCGCCGGTCTGTTCAATTGCACAATCTGTGTTGCATTCCGGTCACCATACACATAAGCGGATATATCTTGGGGCTCTAACCGACACCAGGGCGCAAGCAAAGGGTTAAGAAAAAATCAAGCCACATGCATTGAGGGTTAATTGCAAAAACACCAAACACCAAAGGATGGATTCTAGTAAATGTGCGCTTACCTGTCACTTGCAGCTTGACCTCACGACGTACGGGCTCACCCAGACCGTTGCCGGCAATACATACATAGGTGCCATCGTCCGTTTGGCGCACCTGTACAATGGTCAGATCACCATTGGCGGTCAGCACATAGCGACCTTGGTTAGTGTCAATCTGGAAATAAACGGTATTTGAGTGTATCCACATCTTTAAGTGAATAGAGACCCGAACTTACCACCACATTCTTCAGTGACCAAGTAATATTGGGTGCAGGATTGCCCGTGGCAAAGCAACGCAGCACTGCAATGCCACCTATTGAGGTCTGTACGTCCAACTCTTGCGATTCTTTCGGTTCCAGGGAGGCCCTTACATCGCCCGGATATAAAATGGCAGGGGCGCGTGTAATGGGTGCCTGGGTGGGACGTGCCGGACGGACACAGAGATAGCCACAGCCATCGTTGCAGCACTTATTATCCCCGCGGCAATCCGCGTCGGTGTAGCACTCCCGAGCACAGTTGCTGGCATTGGCCGCCAATTGTGGGCACTCTCCTGGTTTGTTGGTTTCACGGCAAACGGGCACAAACTGTTGATCGCCAGAGCTGGCCACCTCAATGGCGCAGCGCTGAGTGTCGGGACAAGGATAACCCTCGCAGGGATTCTCGCAAATGCATTGCGTGCAGTCTGGTTGAGAGCGGGCAGCTTCACGGCGCACTCCATAGGGACAACGCAGATCCCGACACTCGTACTCAAAGCTCTCGCATCGGCTGGGTGCAATTTCATTCGTTTCCACATTATCCACGGGCTCTGTCAAAGGGGAGAACCATGGTTTAAGCAACTGGGAAACTAGACAACCTTAACCTCCCAGAACCCGTGCAAACTTAGGCTAGGTGAAAGTGCACAAGATGCTACTAAAGAGAATGCTACTAGTGGGGCTTAACCTAATCAAGCGGTGCAAGTTTACTACTGGTGCAGTGGAGTGGAGTGGAGTGCAGTGGCATTAAGTCTCTTACTTCCGCATTGGTTCGTGCATGCTTCAAACGAACGGAAATTGTTCTGATTGCCGGAGCAACCCGAGTAGACAAAGGACACACAAGTGCCACGCTCATCGTCGTAGTACCAACGGCGCTCCTGCACCGCTGGTCCATTGCAGCGGCCAATAGCCACCGGCAGCATACAAATCTCTACTTACACAAAAGAACACGTTAGACGATCAGTTTGACAGAGAACCACCTGGCAAATGTTACCTTTGGCCGCACCCGCTGGCGACTGTGGTTCACGGGCCGCTATACAAACAGTTTGGCACTCGTACAAATCGTTAAACCGATTGCCGGTGCCGTCGCAACCGCCATATGTGAAGGGTTCACACTTTTGACTCTGAACATTGAAGTAGTAGCGGGTCTGCCACTGAGTGCAGGGACCCGTCGTCACCGGCTCATTGCAAACGTCTAACACCAAAGATTAGCACAAAATAGCGACTAGATTTACAGATGAACTACTTACCAACATCCTTGAACTCGCCACACTGACGCTCACACTGGTCACGCGTCTCATAGCGATTTCCATTGCCGCCACAGCCGCTGTAGGTGAAGGCTGTGCAAGCCATTTTCTCGTTGTCATAGAACCAGGCCGTGATCTCTTCATCACACTCGCCTCTCTCGGGAGCCAAGGTGCAGACCGGGGACTCCTGCAGTTAAACTCATAAATGATGGATTGTTTACTCCAGCGAAACCACCGACTTACCGGCTGCGGCTGCGATTCAGGCTGAAGTGGCGCCGGTTCCCTACAGTAGTCCAAGCAAGCCTTCTCCGAAACAAAGTTATTGCGATTGCCACGACATCCGGTGAACTCGAACTCATGACAGCTACCGGAGCGTTCATCAAAGTACCAACGATGGGACAGGTCATTGCAACGTCCACGCACTGGCGGCAGGGAACAGGTGGTCTGGGCTTGGTCGCACTCATTCTGGCACTCTTCCTCGCTGCCATAGTTATTGGCATTACCGCCACAGCCTGTGTACATGAATTCGTCGCACAGACCCAGCTGACTGTTGTAATACCAGCGGGTGGAGTTTTCATAGCAATTGCCCGACTCGGCGGATAAGAAGCATTTGGCGAGATCGGGTTCCACGCGCGGTTCTTCTGGTTCTGGTCCGCCTATGCGACTGTCAACACTGGGAGCACAAAGTGCAGAGCAAGCGTCCTCTGTGTCAAAGCGGTTTTCATTGCCGCCGCAACCGCCATAATAGAACGGCTGACAGCTTCCCGCCGTGGAGTTGTAGGTATATCGAAGAACCCACTGGTCGCACTCGCCCGTTTCAGTAGGTTGATCACACGCGTGACCTGCGGGTTGAGGACGTGCTTGCGGTGGTTGGGGTTGCGGCTCTGGTTCTGGCTCTGGCCGACTTCCGCAACGTTGCAGACAATCTGATTCGCTTTCAAACCGATTGTTATTACCGCCACAACCGCCATAGTAGAACTGACGGCAATCTCCGCTAGAGCTGTCAAAGCGCCATTTGATGGTATACTTGTCGCAATCGCCGCTGCTTTCTGGCTCGGAGCACACGTCCACGGTGCTAGGTGCCGGCGGTGGTGTAGAGGGTTCCGGCTTCTTTTCACAACGGGCCAAGCAAGCTTCCTCGGTGGCAAAACGATTCTCGTTACCGCCGCAGCCGCCATAGTAGAACTGACTACAAGCCTCATACTTGGTGTCATAGTACCAGGAACTGGTATAGTTGGAACATTCACCCACCTCAGCGGGTATCTCGCAGATGTCCTTGGCTAAGATGGAATGTTTAAAATTGCGTTAATCCTACCGATCAGCGATTTCAGTTGGGCACATTGAAAGCAGCCGCGCAACAACATTTAAAGCTTACCAACTTGTCGAGGACAGTGGTCCTCGCAGGACTCCAAGGTGTGGAAATTGTTCTTGTTGCCACCACAACCAGTGTAGTAGAAGGGCACACAGCGTTTCTCGCTAGTGGAGAAGTGCCATTTGGCAAGGTGTTCGCTGCAATCACCAGTTTGCTTAGGAAGTGAGCAATGCTCTGGGTAAGGAGGCAGGTGCAGTAGGTTCAGGAGGTGGCAAGCAATCATGCAATCATACAATTAACCAAGACCAAGCAATGGGAAGGAAAGTGGGGAAAGAACAAACCGTTAACCAGGATAAACAATTAAACTCTAAGCTTAGGGCTAAACCAAGGCAAGACAAACCCGTTCCCAAGCACTACGAAATACAGTTTACTTTTCAAACCTTTGAGCACGCCCGGTTGGCGACAGTTGTAGTTGCAGGCATGTTCGGTGGGATAGTTATTCTTGTTGCCCTTGCAGCCACCATAGGTGAAGGGACGACAGACATCGGTCTGGTTGTCATAGTGCCAACGCTCAAAGCTTCCGGCACAGGGTCCGCTCTCCAAGGGTTGCTCGCAGGCAGCTGTCGGAGATCAAACATGAAGCACAGATTTCTCAACTTGATTTCTCAGTTACTTACGTAGACTCTCGCTGATCGCACAGGTGCCCTGACAAGCCTCCAGGCTGTCGAAGCGATTGTTGGTGCCATAGCAGCCACCATATTGGAACTCCTCGCAGCGACTGTGATCCGTGTTGAAGTACCATTTCCTGGTATAGCTCTGGCAGGGACCAGAGCTCTTGGGCAGCAGGCAGACATGTTGACCCTTGTAGTCCTGGCAGGTATCCTTGCAGTCAGCTTCGCTCTCGAAGCGATTGTCGTTACCCTCACAGCCGCCATACCAGAATCTCGCACAGCCACCGTAGGACGTGTCAAAGTAATACTTGACACTGAAATTGCCACAGGAGCCGGTGTCCTTGGTCAGGCCACAAGCCTTCTGTGGCGGCTCTGGAACATTCTCGCAGCCACCGAACTTGTCGTCCTCAGCCTTGGACACGCCATCGGGGCAACAGCCGTGCTCACTCTCCAGACAGGTGCAGCCCTCGAAGTCGGGTCCCTTGGCAGCAGTCTTACCATCCGGACAGCACTTGAACTCCGTCTGCGTGCAATGGCAGCCATGATGGTGCGGGCCCTTGGCAAAGGTTAGACCATCCGGACAGCAACCGAATTGTGTGGTCTCGCAGGGACAGCCCTCAAACTTGCGTCCCTTGGCGGCGGTGATCTTGTCGGGACAGCAGCCGTGCTGTGTGGTTTCGCAGGGGCAGCCCTCTTGATTGTATCCCCTAGCAGCAGTCTGTTGATCTGGACAGCAGCCGTATGGTGAGCTCTTGCAGTCGCATCCCTCTAAGTTGGGACCTCGAGCGGCTAGAATGTTATCGGGGCAACAGCCGTGGGCCGAGTTCAGGCAACAGCCCTCGCCGCTCGGACCATGAGCAGGCGTCTCGTTGTCTTGACAGCAACCGAATTGCTCACGAGTGCAAGGGGCGCAGCCTTGACCCTCAGGACCGGCAGCAGGTGTACGACGATCTGGACAACAACCGTGCTCAGACTTATCACAGCCTTTGGGACCCTCTGGCTCCTCACAGCCCTCAAAGTTCTTACCCTGGGCAGGCGTCTTGCCATCAGGACAGCAAGCAAACTCCGAAAATGAGCAGGATTTTTGAACAGTATCAGCCTCAGTAACGCCTTCGCTAGTGCCAGATCCTTCCAGCTCTGTGGTTGATTCAGGCGTGGACTCCTCTGTGGTGGTAGTTGGTGGCAGTGTGGTGGTTTCTGGACAACCCTCGTTATCTTCGCCGTCGGCAGCTGTGAATTTGTCTGGGCAACAGCCGAAAAGAGTCTCTGCACACTGGGATTTGGGACAACCCTTATGGTTTTCGCCCTCGGCAGGCGATACGCCGTCCAAGCAGCAACCGTGCTTGGTCTCAGCGCAGGTCTTGACAATGGGGCAGCCTTCGTCGAAAGGTCCTTTGGGCGTGGATTTGCCATCTGGACAACAGCCAAACCTAGACTTCTTGCAATTCTTGGGCTTGCACTTGCGGGGCTTATCCTTGCCAATGGTAGACTCCCAGGTGTTCGGCGTGCTAGACTCTGCATCTTCCCCGTTATCGGAAGTGCTCCAAAAGTCGGTGGTACTACTACCACCCAATTCAGTGGACACAGAGCTGTCAGTGGAGCCTTCAGTTGATGTTTCAGTGGAACCCTCAGATGAACCATCAGTTGAACCCTCAGATGATCCCGTAGATGATCCCTCAGTTGATAAGTCAGTTGAACCGTCAGTTGATCCCTCTGTAGTGCTAACAGTTGATCCCTCGGATGAGCTTTCCTCAGTGGCACCACTTCCAGTGGTTTGATCAGTTGCACCACTTTCGGTAGTTTCGGTCGATTCAGTGGCACCACTTTCGGTAGTTGCGGTCGATTCAGTGGCATCTGTCGAGACGGCCTCGGTCGACTCTGTTGATCCAGGAGATTCTGTTGAGTCCGTCGCATCTGATGAACCAGTCGTGCTGGATATATCAGCAGACGTGCTGCCCTCCGTGGTAGATCCTTCGCTAGATCCACTTACAGTGCTTTCAGAAGAAGCTGAGTTCGAGGTCTCTGTCGAATCATCTGTCGTTTTGTCTGTGGATCCTTCAGTTGAGCTGGAGCCATCCGTGGAACCTTCGACAGTGCTGCCGCCGTCGGTTGTTGACACTTCGCTTGACATTTGTGTTGTTTCACTACTGCCAGAGCTCGAAGATGCTTCAGTTGAGCCGTCTGTTGAACTGGCATCCATTGAGCTTGAGACATCAGTCGTGGATGAGTCATCAGCAGTTGAGAACTCAGTTGTTTCTGTAGATGATTCAGGCGTACTCTCAGTAGGCACTTCAGATGTAGACTGGGAAGTGTCTGTGGAAGCGGAGGTATCGTCCTTGGTAGCATCACTTGTCGAATCAGATGTAACATCCGAGGAAGCTTCTGTTGAACCAGATACATCTGTTGAACCGGATACAGCCGTTGAAACAGATACATCAGTTGAGCCAGATACATCAGTTGAACCAGGTACATCAGTTGAACCAGATACATCTGTGGAGCTATTATCATCAACAGTAGATTCGGTGGATCCTTCTGTAGAGTCGCTGGAACCGGACACAGATGATCCTGAAGCCTCAGTTGTTGCATCACTGCTGTCAGATGTCTTGTCAGAAGACTCAGTTGTTTCACTGACCGCGTCCGTTGAGCTTGATGCAACGGTTGACCCGCCTGACACATCAGTAGTCTCTGTGGATCCGTCAGTTGAATCACTGGAATCGGTAACAGACGACGATGGCACCTCCGATGTCGAGTCGCTGCTGTCACTAGCAGAGCTTGAGGAGAATTCCGTAGAGCCTGACACATCTGTAGATGCTTGTGAAGACGATTCACTTGTTTCTTCATCATCTCCGCTTCCTTCAGTTGAAATACCACTTTCCGATGTACTTTCCGTGTCATCGCCCGATCCCTCCACAGTGCTGTCCGTTGAAGCTGAGGCATCCACCGTAGAGGTGGCAGGGCTATCACTCAACATCAGTTCTTCACTCAGCAGAGTGGTTTCTGTTTTGGATTCATCGTCCACATCTATGCCGTCAGTTAACTTGGTTTCATCCGGCAGACTGTCGGTAACCAACTCAACATCATCCTCCTCACTGCATTCCTCATCTTCGCCATCATCTTCAATAGGTTTATCAGTGCTAGTAAGAGGCAGTACCTCATCTTCAGTGCAAGCATCAGGATTGCATTTCTCGGATAGCGACTCAACCTTCGATTCATCACAGTTGAGTGATTTGGTGCCATTGGACAAGCATAAAACCTCACGGACACGTTCTCCGCCTCCACAGGGCTTACTACATTCTCCCCAAGGTCCAGTGAACCATTCTCCCGGACATTCCTTTTCCTCACCCTCACAATCCTGTTCAGATTCGGGCTTAGTCTCAGATTTGCACTTGGAGTCATCAGCAGCGGGCGTTACCGTCTTGCCATCAAACTCTCCACAGATAACTATACGCGACTGCTTGCCCTTGCCACAGGCTGCCGAGCACTTGCTCCACTCAGAGCTAAACCATTGGCTTTCGCACTTTGGTGATTTGCAGGATCTGGAGAGTGTAGGAACTTCTGGTTCACAAAACTTTTCTGGATACACCTTGCCATCTTTGGAACCACAAATCGCGGTACGTGTCTCCGTGTTCTGACCACAGGCGTTACACTGCAACAAAACTAGCTAGAACACAGATCTAACACTTTAATGAGCTTACTTACACCACTCCACTGTGAAATAATCCAGTCAACGCCCTCACAGGGCGCTAGCAGACACGTCTCCTCCACCTCCGGCTTTTCCTCTACACAGTCCTCGTCAGGCAGAGCCCGCTTCCGTCCGTTCTCCTTGATAAAGCAGGTGACCTTGCGTGTTTTCTTGCCCTCGCCGCACAGTTTGTCGCAGGGCGTCCAGGGTCCCAGATGATATTTGGGGCAATTCTTGACATCACGATTGCATTCTTGCGCCGTGGCCGGCTTATTGCCCACCTCTTTCAAGCAAACGGCATCATCCTCCACCGTATGCTCTCTGAAAGAATGAAGAGCTATTTTAATGCTGCTAACGATAATGGAGTTCACCTTACCCGTCAGCCGAGATTCTCTCGCAGGAGACAGTTCTGTTTTGAAAGCCATCTGAGCCACATCCCTTAGAGCACTTGCCCCACTCACCCTCAACCCAATGTGGTGCACACGGCTCCGTGCCGCAGGCTTGCTCCTCAGCGGGCTTGGCCTGTGCGTCACACAGACCCGAGTCCACCTCCTGCAAATTGATGCGATTGTGGCAAGTGACCTTACGCGATTGACTGCCACCTCCACAGGAGGCGCTGCAAGGTCCAAACTCATGGTGTGTCCAAGTGTGCGAGTCGGGTTGATCATGGCTCAGCGACTCTGGAATGCTGTACTCATAGTCTATGCTCACGTTCTTATCCTGCACCAACATGACAATGTAGATGCTCTCCGAAATGGGACCACTGCACGACAGCTGATCCGGTGCAGCAAAGCCCATGGGTTCGCGTTGATAGTACCACCAAGCATCCGCATAGAACATGGGACGTGGGAAGTCTATGCGCCAGTTGCCGTTCAAATAGTAATGACCCGTCTGATTGCGACAGGCCAAGTAGTTATTAGAGGGCGCCAGCTCGTTAATGCGTATATTGGTTGCTCCCTGTGGTACCAGCAGCAGATCATTGTAGCCAGCGGCCAAGTCCCTTGAGGTATATGTATTCTGTATGGTCTTGCAGGTGCTGCCATCTCCGCCACACTTGCGGCACTTGTCCTCCTTGGCATCACTGCCCAGCATCATGTCACAGCCCACAGGCAGGCATTGTCCATCGACACACACGTCCAGACTCTTATCGTTACAACGTGTGCCATCCACCACCTTCTCCTTCTGACGGTAGTAGAAGCGCTCGCCCTTGGGCATACAATTGAGCTCACATGGATTGGGAGCCTTGGTATACGGCACCCATTCGTAGAGAAGTCCATCGAATTTCTGATCATCAAAACGGGAGCATTGCAAAGCCCTAAAATCGGGATCCTCCTCGGGACAGTCCTGTGTGTTACACGAATAGTAACGACGATTACCGCCACTGCAAATACTATCGCCATTCGGGCTGAAATAGAGATTCATGGAGACTAAGTAAATTGGAATACAAGTGGAAACTCTATCAGGTTACTCACTCTCTTCGTAGGCACTCTCGTGACTGAAAGGAGACACCGCCTCCACAAGTTCGCGAACAGTCGGAGGGTGAACTCCAGCGTGTCCACTCATTTGGATCGTCACCCTCGCCGCCGGGCGTCACGGAACTGGCGGATAAATACAAATTTGCTCCGTATTGTCTTTTTTGTCGCAGTCCAGGCTATTGACAGGGTATTTTGGGAATTATTTACCAAAGCAGGACGAGCTTTTGTATACTTACATATCTACTGTGCGATGTGTCAACGCCAATGAGTATGATGAATGCTATCAAGGCAGTTGAGCTGTAAGATATTAAACAAAAAAACAGATGTTAAAGCATTGACCTACATCATAGAAATTCATTAGTATCATCATCATAAACCCATTTCCATCAGGTATTACCTAATCTAAAAACTGCCACGCTTGATAAGTCAGCAACTTTCGTTGGAAACATTCTCCGGTTGCCTTATGGTTCCCTAATAGTTGGCTACTAAAGTTAAGTAGACAAGGGAAAAAACTAATTCAGAGCAAGTATGCCAGAACTTTTAAAAATCAGATAATATATTTAAAGCGAGATAGAAAGTCGGTCAAGCCCAACGATAACATACTCTCCGAACTTCCAGTCAATTTTCGAGTAATCGTTTACATTTTGCATCCAATGCACTCACAGCGTTGTATAATATGAATGCAGGGACACTCCATCAACTCCAGAAATATTCTAGAGTTTAGGGAAACGCTTACTTCCCTAAGCACATCCAGAGAGGTGGAAGTCTAGTGGATTTTGAATGATGGCAGACAGGTAAAGTGAAAAACACAACAAGAGGCAGAATCTCTAAAAGACAAGAGATAAACTCCTCATACAGTACCTGTTACAGCTTCAAAGGAGAGACTGTAGACTGATTATAGGCATATTAACGGACACGGCCTAGCATACCCTCATGCGCTAAAGCTAGGCATTACGACGGAGGGCAACTGCAGGAAACACTTGGAACCTAGAATCATAGCAGCTCTACAACACCTCATCAGCACCAGCTGCCCACCAATCGTCACGATTAGGTTAAAAATTCAGCACATCCCGCGGTTCGCTTCTTTGGGGGCCAAACAATTATTGGCATTCGGCAAAACGTCAAAGATCCTCCTGGATTTCTAAGTTACTTGGTATCCAATTAAGCTTCCGGTCTCATAAAGGAACTTAAGATCTATCTGTGACCACATCATCCGGAAGTGCGTACTTACCCACTTGATCTCTTATATAAAATACTCAAAATTGTTTGAGCAGCTAAACCAATAGGCAGTCAGTAAAATATACCAAAATTTGGTAGGTATCATTGTCTAAAGCTAGCCGCTTGAACCTAAAGGTAGTGAACCATTTTTCTTTGTGGTTTTCGATTCGTCTTAGCCATTTTGATAGGACGCCAGTTCGGGTTGCGGTTTGGTTAACAGCTATAATTATCGGTTTGGTTTCTGTTCGGTTCAGAACCGGCTTGTAAACCTGATTTTATGACTTGGACCTGTTTTTCAGTTGTGTAACTTGTCCAGAAAAAACCTTTTCCATCTTCCCTATTTACATATAATAGGAGGTCAGTTTGAAACCGAATTTCCCAATTTTTGAATAAGTGAACCGAACCCTAAGCCGTTACACTAACTGTCTTATCAGTTTTAGCTGGTCGGGTTGTTGCCATATCCAAATTTGTTTTGTAAGATCAATAGTAAAAATATCTGGAATACAGTATTGAATATAAAACACACTTCAAACTGAGTAAATAATGCACCGCACCATAACTTAAAGTTTCAAAAAATATGTTTACCCTTTCAAAAAGATATTATAATATTGCCCAGAAGCTTGCATAGCAAAGAAATAATCGTATTCGATTCTATTAACCGGTTTCGGTTAAAAAATGGAACCGGTTCAAAGTGATTGAAAGCCGTATCTCAAAAGTATTTCAGCTGTGAACTTGAAATTTGGTTTGTAGGTTGGAAATATGGTGTTAGATAGTCGGCTAGTTTGTAGTATTTATATAATTTGGCATGTCTCAAATATTATTGAAGCTAAGCTAATAAGTAGCTGTTCCAAAAAAATTTCTACAAGCTTTAAAGCTTATATAGACTTGCAGCCAGTTCATACTTGAATCTTATTATAGCAATGCAAAGGAAACGGGCAACGCCGGGTATTCGCTAGTTAACAACATATATCCATACAAGGTTTGCCCTTAACAAAATTCGTCCAGCAATTCCTATCTGCAGCCATTTGTCTTAGTAAATGTACTGCTCGCATCCATATTCATTGTTCTTAGTTCTATTGGAGCGCCATCTTGGGTTGGTTTCATCCCCAGAAGATTTCAATTTGCGATTTCAATAGACCACACTATGCTGCAGATTTTTCCCAGTTGTTTGTCAAGAAATGTTTGAGTCAGAGATCGGATCAATCTAATAACAAGGACTTATTAAGAAATGCAGCTTTTAAAACATTTAAAACCAATTTGAGATTGATAGATCCCATAAATCTTTTCAAAGTAGCTTGAGACAGATATAGATCGTTTAGTGACTATTTTAAAAGTGTTCATCCGGAAACCCGTGTTCGCAAGAGTCATTCTTTACCGCCATTCCCAATAATTGTGTAAATGTTGACATACGCCTAGAAAAGCTAAGCATCCCCCTTCAAGTCTGACCTTTGAGTGCAATAGCCGCATGTTTTTACAGACAACAAGAAAGAAAGTCGGTCAAGCCCGACTATAACATACTCTGTACCAAAAAAATTTGTCTTTTGAGCATAACTCGAAAACCGTTCATCCGATCTTCTTCATTTCTTTGGCGGATCGATAAGTTATCCTAATAACTAAATATGTCCAGAAGGAACAAGCCATCTATCTTCAAAACTGTGGGAGATATGACGTTTTTTCCATATTGCGGGGGCGGGAGGGGGCGTGGCCAAAATTGAAAATAAACTTGATCTGCCTGCAGACATAAGAAGCATATGTCCCATACATGTCAAACCTCTATCTATTACCATCTCTGAGATCTGTGCGTTCATACGGACAGACAGACGGACGGACAGACGGACAGACGGACATGGCTATATCGACTCGGCTGTTGATGCTGATCAAGAATATATATTCTTTATGGGGTCGGAGATGCTTCCTTCTGGATGTTACATACTTTTGCACAAACTTATAATACTCATTGTACCTACGGTACACGAGTATAAAAATTCTTAGAAACGTTGCCTTTGCTCTGCGGGAATAATCTGAGTCAGAAATGCTATCTTAGAGTTCATTCCAAGTCTTTTCTAAATATGATATCATCTACCACTTTCGTCCTGGTGTTTTAATTAAACGCTGCGTCGAGTCACAACTGTTCTAGTCACAACGTCACGTGTTGACTTGTTGCAAATGTTTGTTGACTTTGCCGCATGCGTGGACACACAGACTCATTAAAGAACGCAACAGGCCGGCGAGCGGGTTGTTGTGTGGCTTTGTTAACGACTTGGACTTTCTCAAAAAAACAACAGCAACAAAACAAAAAAAGAAGGCACAATCACACTCCAGCGTCCGGCGGGAAGGTGCACAAATAAACTTTTGTAGGGCTTCATGAACTTGTTTATGCTCGCTGGACACAGCGCACACAAACATTGAACTTGTTTTCAACGCAGCTATGTGGCATGTGGGTGGCGGATGGGCTGCACGCCACTTTGGTCAACTGAAATTTGCAATTTCTTTGGTAACAATTTTTTATTATGCGCCGCTGTGGCCATAAATATGCAATGCCACATAAACAAGACATAATTTAGCAGCGCTTCCTGCCGATTTGCCAAAAGAGAAAAGAACAAGCAAATAATAAGTACCGAGCCAGGGAGAATATATGATTATGCCGCAGACAAGGCGACGCCGCAGTCGGAGTCGGAGTCGCGGACGCGGACAAGTTGCGTGAATATGTCACAAGCGTTCAATGTTGCAGGCACAAGTCCCATTGTTGGGGCCTTGCCAATTTAATCTCTGACGCTGCGGGCAGGGAGACTTCTCCGTTTCGTTACACTTGGACGCCTCCGAGTGACGCCCAATGCCACAGCAGGCGTGCTGCTTATGACAGGACCAAGACCCGCAGTCGGGTAGCAGCCAGCAAGGCACGCCAAGTGTGGCCATAATTTTTATGCTTCTGTGTTGGCATTTTAATGCAATTTGAGCGCATTTCCCTTTTGAAAGCAATGCCAGGACACCTATTGCTTTGGCAAAGCCAGAACAGCGGCAACGACACACATTTCACAGTCCATTGAGTCCGTGGACTCGGGCTGGTGGCGGTGGCGTCGTCCGGACGCCACCGACCAGGGGCAGGAGCTATTAATTGGGCAGTTTGTATGGATTCTGCTTGGGCAACAAAAGCCGCAACCAGTTCATGAATTTGGATTTATTTTGCGGCTGCTGCTCTGCTGATTACGCAAAATCCGCCACATGTGGCGGATGCCACGTGACACAAGGCATAAACAGACCAGCAGATTGCTCCATCAAAACGTTAACCACGCGTGGCCACATAAATGTCAAACAAATAACGGAAATGCTGAATTCAACGGAAACTTAACAAAAATACCGACTAGATGTTTGGTTCGAAGGGCTGAAAGAATAATAATAAGACTTTCGCTCTGACCTGGTTGCATCAGCAGGAAAAAAAAACACGCTAATAGCTCAGATCAAGGCAGTCAATTAGCAGAAAGAAAAAAAGTTTATTTTAAACAATAGCCATCCATTGTTCATTGTACTTTGCTCCAGCCAAGGAGCGAAATCTGACTTAGAGGTGTAAACCACTAAAAAAAAATGAAGCTAAATTCCACTCTTGGCTGGTAACCGCATAGTAAAGTGTCCGCTGAGACCAGGAGAAACAATTTTATTACACACACGGAATGTTAAAAAAAAAACTTTTCTTAGTTTGAAGTCGCTACAGTCAAACATTAACATTTTGTTCAAATTTCACAGAGCTATTTGTAGGCAAAAGTCAAAATATTCAGTGGCCCTGTTGAAGTCAAAAATCGACATGCTTGGAAAACATTGAACTACTTTCGAGAAATGAATATGTGGTTCCAACAGCACTTTCTCTTCAACAACTGGTTTGTATGTTTTTTCAGGTATAAACCAGAGAAGAGAACCACAGTATAACGATCAACTCCATCAAGAAATTGATAATATCAGTGGTTTTTGCTCAACCAAAGCTTCTCAACAGTGAACGCGGCTGCAGCAAAACGTTCCTGTTTCAGTTTAGCTGTATTTGATGTGTGCAGACCTAAGTGACCTAAAACAGCTTGCATAGAAACACATTGCAGAGTTGTATAGTCGTCAAAAGGAATTAATGGACGAAAACATAAATGATGATAAAGATGAAAGGGAATCTTTAGCTAAGGTGCTAGAAAATAATCAAAAAGTGACAAATACAAAATCGGTAACCGATTTCATTGCCCCTTTTGACGGAATTCAAATATTGCCTCAAAGTTCCAATGTTTTAAAGCATTGGGAAAACTATCATTGTAAAGAATAGAAAAATTTCGCATTTGTTGTACATATTAACAGTTCCTGCAACACAAGTATCAGTCAAGCCCGCTTTTTCTACTCTTGAATTTGTTTTATCCAGCCAAAGAGCCAGTATTGATGAAAAATTTCTGAAAGACATGAGCAAGATTAAAACTCAAAACATCTTTGAACTAAATGTTTAATTTTCATTTAATTTACAAAAAACTTTTCCAAATTAGCGAAAAAATTTATGTGCAAGCCCCGGTTCGAACCTAAATCTGGGTTCAGCGACCTTACGAGCCCGCTCCGTTAACCCGAACCCAAAATTTTACACCGGTACGAACCCCAGACTGAACCAATCCTGATTTTTTCGAGGTTTTGCAGCCCTGATAAAAATCCCTTTTAATTATATTCAATGCCTAGCTTTAGTACATCAATAAGGACACATATTAATATTTGTATAAAGTCGAAACTTGCCAGTGATATATCGATGTTATTTCGAACATCTCTAATTGAACGAGAAAGCCAAGCTAACTTCGTCTGTGCCGAAGTTTTTATACCCTTGCAAGTGCTCGCTTAAATATTTTCAAAAAATACTCTTTTTCCCATTTTCCGACCGATCGTTCGTATAGGAGCTGTATGATATAGTCATCCGATTTGGACAAAAACTTGTAGAATTATGTAAAAGCACGAGAAACAAACAAATACAAAATTGCAGGATGCTACCATTAAAAACAAAAAAGTTTTTCTAACTAAGACTGTTTTTCAGAACTATCTTTTGTATGGCAGCTATACCATATAGTTGTCCGATTTTATTAAAAATTGGTAGGATTACAAAAAAACATATAAAACGATTACGATTACAAAGTTTGGAAACGTTTCCATTGAAAATAAAAAGCTTTTCATACTAAAACTAGTTTTCCGACCGATTGTTCCAATGGGAGCTATGAGATATAGTCATCCGATTCGGTCGGTTCCGACATATTAGTAGTGTGCAGCAAAAATAAGACTCTGTGCAAAATTTCAGCTCGATAGCTTTAAAACTGAGAGACAAGTTCGCTTAGAAACAGACAGACAGACGGACGGACAAAGCTTAATCGACTCAGCTAGTCAACCTGATCAAGAATATATATAGTTAATGGGGTCGGAAATGAATATTTCTATGCGTTGCAAACTTCTGGGCAAAATTATAATACCCTTTGAAAGGGTATAAAAATATTATAATTGTAGTGGCGCACTCAGCATTTTAGCAAGGGGCGTTGCTAATCCGCTTCTTCCTAAATTGACACCACAAAAAACAGGAATCATTAAAATTACACAGTTAAGAGCCGATTTCTCATCTTCTAGATCGTTCCAATGTGTCAGATAAGAAAAGATTTCACTCTGTTATTTGTAAATTTATGTAGAGAATGAGAAATGGTCCATAAATCATAAATTTAAAACTCTTGAGTTGCATTTTATTATTAAATCCTGCTTCTATTGCAAATGGGAAAAAGGGAATCATGAAGTTGTCCAGATGTGTGTAACAGGGAGAAGCAAACATTTCTGGCCCTATAAGATTATATATAATTTGACCGCGTCAATCTTGGAGACTATAAGAGTGAACATTCTTTTGCTCATAACTCGATTGTCGCTCATCCAATTTTGATCTATTTTTTTGGCAAATCGATCAATAATTTTGATTACTAAATATGCTCAGAAGAGAGAATTGTATGTTCCATACATAACAACTTCTATCTCTTAGCATCTTTCAGATCTGTTTGTTCATACCGACAGAGAGACGGACATGGCTAAATCAAATCACCTTCTGATGCGGATAAAGAATATTCATACACTGAAAAACGAAATCGATTCGAAACGGGATAAAAAAAAACCGGGTAGTCCCGGATATTCTTAAACCGACCCCGTAAAAGATTGATTTCATTACCACTTTTTTTTAATGCAGAAAAACAGGATCAATTGAAGCCTGCTCTGAGATTATCCTGTTTTCAATCCCTTTTCGGATTGAATTCAGATTTTTTTTTATTTCTGTGTCGCAGATGCTTCCTTCTGACTGTTACATACTTTTGATGAAACTTAAAATACTCTGTGTAAGTTTCGTACAGCGTGTACAAATGTAATATATGTATACTCAAATATTCCCTAAGTGAGTTTCAGGCAACAGAACGTAATCTACTTTGGCGTAAATTTTTCTCCATTTATATAATATATACTTTAAATCACATTCTCACAAGTCATTCGAGTGCAACAGCTTAGAACTCAAGAAATGGCAAAACTAACTCTACAAATTCTCAATTATTTGTACAAATTCACTTCACTCCCCATACATAAGCTTGGCCGTGTGCATTTCGAAATGCCTGCCAGGCAACAAGTGCAATGGCCATCATAAATAAAGCGCCTGCTAATGAGTCCACAACAACAATAACAGTGCCACTTACTCCACAAGTGCGTGCACTTAGCCCCAAAAAGCTCAAGAACAGAAAACGAATTACAATTAGTTTTAGGCCAAACATGAAAATATACATAAGTGTGTACAATGTGGCAAGTTGTTGGAGCAAATCTAAACAAAATCATTTCTACACAGATTTCACACCTGAAGACAGAGGCTGGCGTTTGATTTGTTTAGATGACTCATCAGCGAGGTCGAACGCCCCCACTTAGGCCAACTCTTCGTGCCGTTTCCCAGGGCACTTGAGGCCACACTAAATACCAATCGAAAGGCATGCAAGTGCTGCTCCCTTTCCCGGAGTCTTTGATGAAGATGGAATGCACCCTCCGCTCCCTTCCGCAGTTCACCAAGCTCTTTTAGTTTCCAGCTGCAATCATTTGACTTGTGTTGCCCCCTTTTATTCTTTTATGTTGATTGTAAAAAGAGAAATGCAGGCATTCTTGTAGCAAGCAACGCTATGCTGCAAATGCAACTGCAACTGCAAACTGATTTAATTGCAGCAAATAAAAAAAAACCAAGCGAATCCAAAAACTGTGGAAATTTATTGGTCGGTAGTTCTACTTTGACAAAACAAGTTCGCTAAAACTTTGTGGAACATTTTTTTGGGAAATGTAAACCTAATAAAAATGAAATATTTCTGGTGGATTAAAAGAAACCGTGTACCCGTTACTCGTAGAGCAAAAAGGGTATACTAAAAGCGTGCAAATGTATGTACAGGCAGATGGAAGCATCTCCGACCACATATAGGGAATATATTCTTGAGCGGCATCAACAGCAGAGTCGATTTCCATCTGTGCATCTGCTTGTATGAACATCTAGATCTCGCAAGAAGACTTATTTAGCAAAAATCACCTAAATGATTGATAATTTGATAATCAATAAGAGATCGCAAAAAATGGTGGATTAAAAGATGACTCGAAAATGACTCATGCTTATGCTTAAAATTTTATATATTGAAATACAACTCGAAAAGTAATCGCAAGTGACTCGAATATGAGTCGAAACTGATCAGAAGATCAACTATTGAAGAAGAACCGCGTCTAGAGTACCATTTTCTCCCGTCGTAAGTATAATAAAATAAAATATTTAACTCTTTGTAGGTGTGTTACAAAAGTTTTACGAAAAAGTGGTGCGTTCCTTATAATATAATTTCACATAGCGTGGTAGTTGATTCCAACATCGAATTTTGCTTAAGTAAATGTGTGTTTCTGAGCTTGATAACCTAAAATTAAAGCTAAGTAAATTATAAGTTTTTACCGACGCTCTAAAATTGAGATTTTCGAAAAGATACGAGGTTACTTATTGTCAATAATTGTGTGTTTATCAATAGAAGAGTTCTGTAGTTCAGCCACGACGTTAAGGGCAGCCATTACGATATTGAAATAGTTCGATATGTGCTCGTGTCGTTTTAGGTTTAAGATATAAATGGCTATGTTATTATAAACAACCTTCTATATAGTCTTCAGTAGTATTGTCCATTATACATTTTGGTAAATTTGTTCTTACAATTTGTTGATTGTAGACAGCTAAGCACTTCGATTTTGTAGAATTCGAAAAAAATCGACTTTTATAAAATTGTTCATCAAATGTTTGAAGAGCTACATCAATGTAGACTCCTATTGTCTTACGCAGATCTTTTTCGCCCATCCCCAGGATCGTATATTAAGTTTCAAAGTTATATAATTTTTAAAAACGATGCATACTTTTCTGCGCGGTTGGCTAACATACTGTTGAAATGTTCACATTAATGTTAATACTCTGTTAATTAACATATGGAATGGTTATTAAAGATTAACACGGCCAGGGCTTTAACTTATGCTCTTTTCATTTATTACTGGCTGCTCAATTATGCACTTACTTTGGAACCAGTTATAAACCTAAGTTAAAGCTATCTCTGTATTGCCAACCCAAAACTGAAAATTCATTTTCATAAGATCATACAGTCCTGTTCCGGTTTTCACTTTCGGCCGATTTTGTGAAGTTCGAATGTGGTTCAGTGGTTGTTGTATAAAATCAATCGATTTAAAACCTTTAAGTTTGAGTCCGTCTCCGAACAAAGCCAGATAGTTGGGGTAATTTTCGAAGAGATGAATCCGGCTCCTAAACTCAAATAAAACAAGTAAGGGCGCTGTAGTCGAGTTTCCCGACCACAAAATACCCTGTTCATTTGTTTTCATTTATTTCTTTGTGACAAAATGTCATCCTAAATGTAGGCAACACTTTTGGTAGTCCTGGCCAACAACTGGGTGGTTGTGCTCTTACTGTTTCGCTTATAACTCCGGTGTTCGGATAACTCGGTGTTTGTCCGATCTGATTGTACTTTTCAGAATAGATAGATATTGGGCCTAGCTTGATGCATACTAAACCACGAGGCTCTAACTTGAAAATTGTGGATCTGACGGTTGTTTAGGTGTAGAATTTCTAGAGGAGGTCTTGGTTTTTTGGGGATAAAAGGGGGACGGGTGGGAATTTTCCAAATCTGAAACAAACTTGATCTGCGTACAGCATAAATCTACCTTCGTGCAAAAATGTGTGGCTCTATCTCTTATAGTCTCTGAGATCGACGCGTTCATACAGACAGACAGACGGACGGACGGACGGACGGACAGACGGACAGACGGACAGACGGACAGACGGACAGACGGACAGTCGGACAGACGGACAGACGGACAGACGGACAGACGGACATGGCTATATCGACTCGGCTGTTCATGCTGATCAAGAATATATATACTTTATGGGGTCGGAAAATTTTCCATCTCCCTGTTACATACATTCGCACAACTTCATGATCCCCCTTTTCCCATTTTCAATGGGAACAGGGTATAAAAATAGCACAAATCGCCCTAAAAATTAAGAAATTTGCCTTATCAAGGGGTTAAAGGCGATTTACCATATATTTAAGAAAAATATTTTCTTAAACTAAGAAACCATTTCCTATAAGCCATAAAACCATTACTTACACAGAACAAATATTCGAGGTTTTCGGAATTAAATCCTTTCCAACCGATTCCAGATTTTCCGGACTTTCTCATTTCAATTCCGAATAGGAATCACTTGATCTTGGATATATCGGATCTAGTGTAACTGTTGCTTGATACATTCTTTTGAGCTTGATTTTATCTAGCCAATTTTTTTTGATGTAATTTCAAAATATCAAAAATATTTCAGTAACGGGATAAGTGGAAGGGACAACAGCAAGACGCGTAGTAACCTCATCTCTTATATGAAATGTTCCATTTATATTTTTGTACATTTTCTTCCCGTTGGTTCAACCAACGTATTAATTATAATTCTTTTTTCAGCTTTACCTTGTCTGGAATTTGAACTTCGGACCTCGGGGATACTTCAATATGTAAAAGTCATCGTATTAAATAATGCAGTCAAATGTCAAGCTCTTAGCACGACGAATATCAGGTACCCCTTATATACTCCGAATGCTCCGAATTCGTACTTAAGAACTATAAGCGGTGTCTATTTTATATTTATACACTTGCAAAGGGTATTATAATATTGCCCAGAAGTTTGCAACGCATAGAAATATTCATTTCCGACCCCATAAACTATATATATTCTTGATCAGGGTGACGAGCTGAGTCGATTGAGATTTGTCCGTCCGTCTGTCCGTCTGTCTGTCCGTCTGTCTGTCCGTCTGTCTGTCTGTCTGTTTCTACGCGAACTAGTCTCTCAGTTTTAAAGCTATCGAGCTGAAATTTTGCACAGAGTCTTATTTTTGCTGCACACTACTAATATGTCGGAACCGATCGGACCGGATGACTATATCTCATAGCTCCCGTAGGAACAATCGGTCGGAAAACTAGTTTTAGTATGAAAAACTTTTTTCTTTTCAATGGAAACGTCTCCAAACTTTGTAATCGTAGGTTTTATATGTTTTTTTATAATCCTACCAATTTTTATTAAAATCGGACAACTATATGGTGTAGCTGCCATACAAAAGATAGGTCTGAAAACAGTCTTAGTTAGAAAAACGTATTTTTTAATGGTAGCATCCCGCAATTTTGTATTTGTTTGTTTCTCGTGCTTTTACATAATTCAACAAGTTTTTGTCCAAATCGGATGACTATATCAAATAGCTCCCATACGAACGATCGGTCGGAAAATGGGAAAAAGAGTATTTTTTGTAAATATTTAAGCGAGCACTTGCAAGGGTATAAAAACTTCGGCACAGACGAAGTTAGCTTGGCTTTCTCGTTTTCTGTATTTTCGGTCGATTTTCTAGATAATTATACTCTGTACCGTAGGTGCATAGAGTATTATAAGTTTGTGCAAAAGTATGTAACAGGCAGAAGGAAGCATCTCCGACCCCATAAAGTATATATATTCTTGATCAGCATCAACAGCCGAGTCGATATAGCCAAGTCCGTCTGTCCGTCTGTCTGTCTGTCCGTATGAACGCACAGATCTCAGAGATGGTAAGAGATAGAGGTTTGACATGTATGGAACATATGCTTCTTATGTCTGCAGGCGGCAGATCAAGTTTATTTTCAATTTTGGCCACGCCCCCTCCCGCCCCCGCAATTTAGAAAAAACGTCATATCTCCCACAGTTTTGAAGATAGATGGCTTGTTCCTTCTGGACATATTTAGTTATTAGGATAACTAATCGATCCGCCAAAGGAATAAAGAAGATCGGATGAACGGTTTTCGAGTTATGATCAAAAGACAAATTTTCTTCGTACAGAGTATGTTACAGTCGGGCTTGACCGACTTTTTTTCTTGTTTTTCTATATTTTACGGCGAATTTCTCAACTGTTTTTCTTTTTTTTCGCTTTACTAAATTCAATAGTATTTTAAGACACCATGCAAAGCATTTCGTTTCTCAATTCAAGGGTAAATCTACTCTAATTTAAGAAAGTTTTTAGAAAAATATCTACAGAAATTACCGTAAATTTAAGCAAAAAAAAAAAATAGTCAAGTTTCTAAAATTAAGTACTTATTTTCTAAAAATTATATTTTCAGGTAGTCCTTTCGAAGTTTAAAAAAAAACTGTTTAACAACTAGGAATTTCCTTAAAATAATAAAATTGCAGGGCGAATTTCTAAAAACTAGTATGTAAAGTTTTTGAGTGTAGAAGTGTTGCTTCTTCTTTCCGAAACGTAATGAGAATGCAATATCCTTGGATAAAGCCGATACCTAATGAAAGCACTGTAAAATAAATAAATAAATGTATCCTTCTTGCAGGTAGTTGCTGTAACGCCATCAGCATCTTATGAGGGTCGCAGAGTCCCTGCTACAAGTATAGATGCATACTCGAATATCGACCGCTTAAGACCATAAATGTGCTTGTTCAAATACATATGCCCAGCACTGTGTACATGAATAATATTTTAGGCTTTTTGCGTAAATGTGTAGCGGCATTTCGGGGGCCTAATTGGTTTCATTGCATTCGTTGAGTGTTTTGTATGGCCAACAGGCATCAGCCTCATTAGTTTAAAGGATGTGTCACACGCACACCCAATTAGAAGCTATATAGTGATGCAATTATCACCAGACAAACACAGCCTAATGCAATACGCCAAATTGTGGCTGAGGTGCGGCCAGGTAAATGCCATGTTGCCTGATGGCTCTATGAAGATGCAGGTGTCGACGACTACGACATTCGTTGCAGCGGAAGTAAATGTTTGCATTGTTGAAATTTTAATTGCATTTGCATAAAGCAACGCACACACTCGTACCCATTGCCTGCGCCCTTGCCTTTGGCCGGCAGGCTGACTGCCAGAGCCTGCTTCTGCAATTATCAATTTCAAAATTAATTAAACTCAATTGAGTAGTGAAAATAATAAACACACGTTCGCATACCAAGAGCCAGTGTTTACGCAGAGCCTGGCCACCAAGCCAAAGGTTAGGCAACAGTGCATCCACCACGCCACAAAGTTTGCCCGTCTAATGAAATATTTGTCACGCGTTTTGGACCAAATGAGCAAACAAAATGCACGGCTACAGACACAAAGGGAAGAGTGCGACGCGATTTTGTTGCATTTCACTTGACTGCAAGCTTACTGACCCATAAATTTCACTCGCTGACAACCAGCCAGCCAGCCAAATGTTTGGCTTGTAAACAACGTTTTTATGGCAAATGTGGCAGCCACCACCAGCACCACTTGGAGTTGCAAAATGCGACTGCCGCTAATTAGAGGCCTCATAATGCCGCTGTCGCGACGCACTCCGCCCCCTCCACATCCTCCGGAGCTCCGCAAATATTGGCAATTTTCTATTTGCCCAACTCATTTGCTATGCGTTTGCAACAAGCTGCTTGACTTGAAGTTGCATTCACTTATACCTAATAGCATTTCACGTGCACCAAACGAAATGAAAAGGGGAGGGAGCGCATCGTAAACACCGCAGTGATTCGAACTTTGCACCCACCTGATCGAGTGGGAGCCCTTAATCAAGTCTCTGTGTGTACATTTTCACGCCGGTCAATGATAAAAATAGTTTCTCTCACAGGATGCCCCATAATGATCTGGCATGTTTCAGCACATAATTAGCCCGCTGGCTAATTTGCATATGCGGCTAATAAACTACATTCATAAAAAAAAAACGGGCATACGAAGAATTTTTCAACAAATTAACGTATTTCTGGAATATACATTTTTCACTTCTTGTTATGTTTGCCGCTCAGCTAGGGATAATAATGTATGCCGGGCCATATATTTTGGAATTTTCAGCCACATTAAGTTTCCTTCTTTTTGCTGCCCAATGATGAATTCCATTTTTCGAAAGTGATCGATGATCGGTGGTTTGCATCTAAATCAATTTTAATGTTCTATCCATTTTTATTTGTGCTTTCTTAGTGGATAACATATAGAACTGATACATACGGATCATTGCAACTGATGGAATGATTTCCAATTATATCAATTGGCTAAAAAGTGACTTAACCTCAGCCCAATATATTTCATAAGTATGAACACGTGTTTTCAAAGTTTCCGCTGACTAATGAGAAGATCCATAAAGTTCCTTGCCGAAACCGTTTTTCGGTTTTGGCTCTCTGACATACCAAAACTTATGTTTCAATAACGGTATCCATTTGGAATGAATAATGTTTAATATCCATTTTTTAATATTAACATAACCATTTAATTTTAAATAGATCTTAAATGTTTAGCCAACGGAGCTGAAAATCATCCAAAAAATATGAAAAATGGATCATTTAATATAAAACGAGAGCGTAAGTTAAAGTCGGCCCTGCCCAAATTCGAAATACCCGCTACTCAAGACAATTACTAACCTCATTGAGGCTCAGATAAGTATGCAACGTTTTTTTAACTCTGCCATTTATTATTCGATCTTTATGAAAATTTGTGAGATTGAACATATTGACCACATGCACTATACTGCAAATCGATAGCTTACAAATTTTAGGATATAAACAACATTTTTTATTGCGGGGACTGGAGGGGGCGTGTCCAATATTTGAAACAAACTTGATCTGCCTGCAGACAATACTAGCTTACATCTAAAATTTGGTTGCTCTAGCTCTTCTAGTCTCTGAGATCTAGGTGTTCATACAGACGGACGGACGGACAGACGGACATGGCTATATCGACTCGGCTGTTGACGCCGATGAAGAATATTTATACTTTATGATATCGGAGATGCTTCCTTCTGCCTGTTACATACACTTGCATTTTAATTATCTTTTTTTCTGTGTAGCTTATTTCGAATTATTTCTTATGATAAGAATCGGTCAAATTTAAGACTCTTAGAATTGACTTCATTGAACATTGCCTGTGTCTATACACACTGTAACGACGGAACTCAACGAACACATATCGGCCGAACAAATGACACACACAGACAGCACATAAATTTAAAATCGTGGGTCCACGCTACGGATTTCCCTGACATTCATTTAAAAAGGCGTTAAGCCTCTGATTCTTACTTCTATTTCTTAGTAGACTTCTCGATACTGTACGATGGTACAGCATTATGTTTGCTGTTCTTAAACAAGCAGCTTTGTATTTACTATATAGTAGGAAGAGCAGGACTTATAAGCTAAAGTCTTAAAATTTCATGGTAGCAGAGAAGCTGCGCAACCAAATGTCCTGAAATGTAATAAAAGAAATCAATTGTTAATTCGCCGTTAAATTTTGTTGCAAAACAACAACTGGCAGAGTTTTAGATCGATTGGGATTGAATGAAAACCATTTTGTAGCTATTATTTCTGGTATGCGTTTCTTTCAAAACATCTTAAATTAGGTACTAAACAATCCTAAATCGAAAAACGACAGTTTCAATATTATATTGAAACAACATTCCTGAACAAATGTTTGAATGAAATTAAGAAAAACGCGTTCTTGGTTTAATTACAAAATATCTTGTATTGAGTACAAAACAGAATTTCAGTGCAAGCTCTAAGAAGTGTAATTCGAAAAATATGAATTTTATAAACCAATCTGTTCTTAAAGTTCCCAACTGGTTCTTTATTGGTAAGGTCTAAGGCATATCCATAACGAATTGGCATTAATTCTTAATGCGCTTAAACGAAGAACAGTGTTTTTCAGATTGAAGGGCACTTATTTTGCTATAAGAATGTACTTAGACTGACGTACGAATTTATTAGAATTCGGCAAAGAATATTTTGTACTAATTTTAAGATTAAACGGGCATATTGTAAGAATATTACATCCTAAAAATATGATCAAAAATATTCTACTATAGTTCAAAATGTACATATTTCACACAGCTTTAAATCAAGTATTTCATACTTGAACAAAGAATTGAGTACTTGAATCAAGTATTTTCATACTATTGATAACGTTCGTATTAAATTTAATTACAATTTTTCGTCTATAGGGAATTGTCTTTGGTGTCAAGAGTCCCAAAATTCTTGAATCTGCCCCACAATGTTTTTTAAGAGGCCGAGATTATACACAGCATCCATTTAAGTACATTAACAAAAAATTGCGACAATAATTGTCCCTTAAAATTTGTAGTGTCATTCCAGCCTTACTCTTTCAAACAATTTCCCATTTTTATACTCTGTACCGAAGGTACATAGAGTATTATAAGTTTGTGCAAAAGTATGTAACAGGCAGAAGGAAGCATCTCCGACCCCATAAAGTATATATATTCTTGATCAGCATCAACAGCCGAGTCGATATAGCCATGTCCGTCTGTCCGTCTGTCTGTCTGTCCGTATGAACGCACAGATCTCAGAGATGGTAAGATATAGAGGTTTGACATGTATGGGACATATGCTTCTTATGTCTGCAGGCAGATCAAGTTTATTTTACATTTTGGCCACGCCCCCTCCCGCCCCCGCAATTTAGAAAAAACGTCATATCTCCCACAGTTTTGAAGATAACGATAACGAAGATAAGGCTTGTTCCTTCTGGACATATTTAGTTATTAGAATAACTTATCGATCCGCCAAAGGAATGAAGAAGATCGGATGAACGGTTTTCGAGTTATGATCAAAAGACAAATTTTCTTGGTACAGAGTATGTTATAGTCGGGCTTGACCGACTTTCTTTCTTGTTTTTAGTGCAGTTTTTACCAATAATCGTAAAATGCGATGTTAAAATATTTAGTTATAAACTGAGCATAAAGTCCTGCATCAAGATTAAAGTAAGTACCGAACTTCAATGACAAAGCGAAGAGCAAAAATAATCTTTCTTCCCAATACAGTAAGGCAAAATGGGTACACACACATACGCAAAGGCTACAGTGAACTTTGTTTTTGATTCTTTGAGTTGGTTTATGCAATTGTGCTGTCTAGGAAATACCTAGCAGTTATAGCATAACAAGACAATTGAAGTTGAAGATAGACCCAGGGGTGTGCAAACATCTAGTGACCTCCAGCCGTTTAGAATGTAATATATGATCAGAGTTTTGCACCTAAATCTATTTTAATATTGTATCCATTTCTATTTGTGCTTTCTTAGTGGATAACATATAAAACTGATGCATGGAAAGTCAAAAGGGGGTTTAAAAAAGACCCATTCTCGAAAATCAAGTTTTAATATCGAGCGCAAGTCAATCTCGGGCATTGTAGACTAATTGAATGTAATTCTAATTTCGAGTTCAATTCATTCTCGGGAATTCTGGAATTGATACATCAATATCCGTCACAAACTATGATGTTTTCCCATACGCTGTATGATTGCTTTTGCATAAAACTGTATGTATGCACATTGTACATGTTGAAATCGGTCAATATAACAACATCATACGACTTAATATATCACTCTTTGCGGAATTATTTATAAGCACAATTGCCCAGAACTACGTGCTCCGTAAAGCAAAAACGATATTAAATGCTCTTCCACTTCTTTCACGCTTGTTTTTTTTTAACGTCTAAAACAAACAGCAAACAGAATACTTTTGGTGCTTGACGCACACAAAATTTCAGTTATTTATAATAGCCTTCAAGTGAATTGTTAACCACGCCAATTGCCTTAAATTGTATCATGTTTGCAAACTAACTGACAGGCGAAATGTAGAGCAGACTTTGATTTATGGCGCAATTACCATTTGGCATTGTTCTTGCTTGGTTGTGGAAAGGCGCCGATTCCCTGAAAACTCTTGTAACGAAAGGGAAGCAATATTTACAAAGGTTCCACTAAATGCATATATGGTTTCAATTTGGGATTCTGGGGCTGTCATCAAGATGCACGTCACGTCCACAAGCAGCAGGCAGCAGGCAGCGATCTTCGCAAAACATTTTTATGGTTTTTATTTCGGCATTTCGCTGGGCCAGACCGCCGAATGTTTCACTTGTTGCTGCTGCATCTGACGCATCGTTTGCCTCTTTGGATATTTTTGCAGACGAGCGATTTGTTTTGGCTGTCCCATACAGTCGCTGCAGTTTTTTCGGCGGCATATTTTGGGGCATCCTTTTTATCTTCCGCGTTGCAGCGTGCATCGACCCCCTGACTTGGAGCTAAACATCAACATATTTGCGACTGGCACAATACGCTTATAATTAAACACTGTCAAGTCGGCAGCCTTTGTTAATTAAGCATAAGACATCAAGTCATGGGAACCAGATCTGCAGATCCTCGCATAATCATTAAGCGCTGCCTTGACGGGGGGCCCCAGCTAGCACATGTGGCAAATGCAGCGTGCAACATTGCCGCCGCCGCCGCCATGAACTTGGACGGTAATACAAGGCGTGCCGTTTGTCCAACAGCCAACGAATTCAATTTGCCGCAGCATTTGATATTCTTGCGAATTCTCAATTTACCATTTTGCACTGTTGCATGCGCCACCGCCACCCCTTCAAAAGGCCAGACGCATTTCCGGCGCAGAATATCACGAGCCACTCAGCTCTCATTAGATCAGCATCTCGTTTTTGGGGACTTATTTATAGTAATGCAGGATCAATTATGCAATCGGAGTGTTGGTGTTTATGTTTCGCCCAGAATGTGCCCACAGCTGGATGATGGGGGGTCTGCGCGGAGCATAAATTACGAAAATTTACTGTTTATAGTTAAAAAGCACACAAACACTCAATAAACAATTTGGCCCAGCAACTTTGTTGTTGCTGTGGGGAAATTTAGTGCTTTTCCTAAGAAACTTATGGTGCAAAGCTGGCAAACAAAATAGACATCTGAAGTGTTGGTTAATGAATTCCAATTGAATCATGCTTTTCTTACTAAAATAAAATTGTGAAATTATATCTGATGAATTTCGTGGTACACTGAGAAGATCAAGGCGAAGTTATGCCACACAGCATTAGCCGAAGGCTTCAAAGTTGCTGTAGAAGATCAATATGCTGGTAAGAAAATAAGTAGTAACTCAAGGATTTCGAATAAGAATGCTGAAATCTATTTGTTTGTATCATTAAGGAGTTTTGCCATTGGCATAGAGGGGGGGAAAGCAGAGAGTAGACTTTCTCATTTGGATTTGAATTAGTTCACTTCCAGCCATTTGGAGTGAAAAAAAAACTGAAATCGAGTTGATTTTGACACATTTTATGTTTAATTCGGATTAAGCATAAAATGTGTCAAAATCAACTCGATTTGGCTTGTACAAATGCAAAAGGGCACCAAATTTTGACCAAATTTGTCTTAGGATTTTCGACTGGGAATGGCCAACATACTCTTCCCATAACTACTGTGTCTGCAGCGGCCGAGCAAGAATTCAAAATATTTTTCTACTTCTCTGCTCACATTGGCGATCGCAGATACAAAAGCATACACTCAGAAAAAAAAACAAGAACTTTTTACTTAAATTAAGTGCAAACGATGTCTATAGTACGCCAAGTACGAAAATACTGGATTTAAGTACCAAATTCTTATATCAAGTACGATTTTTCAATTCTGAAATACTTGATTTTAGTCTGTTTTGGGATATTCTTTGAACTATTTTAGAACCGATTTGACCATACTTTTAGCTTATAATGGCCTCAAGTCAAACCCGAGTAGCTTTCAAAATAATTACAAAACGTTCGCTCTTAAAGTCCAGTAATTTCTAATGCCAGACCAAAAACATTCTGGAAACAAAATTGGTGTATTTCGAAAAATTACAAAATATTCTTGGCTTGAGCCCATTCAATTCGAGCAAAAGTGTTAAAACCAGTTGTGAATTTTAAGAACAGATTCGCTTAAAAAAAATTCGCATTTTCTGTTGCACACGAGTATATTTTGTACTCATTTAACACCTAAGAACAAAACACTTGAAATAAAAGTACCATACGGTTTAAATTCTATCCCGTTTTTTTTCCTTTATCCTTCCCTTTTTTCCTTGACAAAGCTATAGCTTTGTTGTGGTAATCTAGTCTGGAATAGTTCCAAGTAACTGATTTTTGGTCTATGTGAGTACCTTCGAGTCAAACTTGACAGAAGACTGACGTTTGGGCATCACATCCAGGCTACTGCTAAGGCAGTTGCTCTTGTGGTGGCTGTTAATCAGCAGCAAGGTCATGAATCAAATCTATGAGATAACTAATGAGATAAGACAAATTACAGGAGTCATTCTTAAGTTGTTGGCTAACCTTAGAGCCGAGAGCAGTGGCTCAAGAGTTGAGAGCTGTGGACCATACGAACCGATACCTAGGGCTCACGAGTCGAGAGCTATGTTTCACGAGCCGAGTGGTGTAGCAGCTGAGCTCGGAGCCCAGAGCTGTGACTTACAAGCTGTGAATCATAAGTGCTCCCGGCTAACCAGCTTTAGCACACAGCTCAGAGACAGAAGCTGTAGCTCTCGAGGCGAGAGCCGTTTGCTCTCGTTCTGCGACTCAAAGCCAAGAGCCGAGTTCCAAGAGCTGGCCCTCGAGAGGCAGAGAGAGCTGGCTTAAATAAATGACTGGGATATTCTCGCTTTAAACAAGAACATTGAGTACACAATAAAAGAAGTCACCAGGCAAAGTGGATCAAGTATACAATTCGCATGTAAAAAATCGTTAGTAAAATACAACCACATGAGGAAGATGGAGAACACCGGTTTTTACGGAATCCATACAACAACAATTGCGCTCCTAGGGCGTAGTTTGTAGTCTGACTTATTCCTGTCACCAATCTAAGCCCATTTTAATAGCAGTTCCATTAAACCTATCTAAGGAAAACGATATTAGAAGAAGAGAAGTTGTAGTTAACTTAAAGTCGTTTACTGATCACCACACCACTCCCCACCCCTTGGCCTAAATCAAGTTCAAAGTCGTCACGAGTCACAAATTTCGTTTAATGTAAAGAGTCTGTCGTCCACTTAATGGCCACACACAAAAATAAAACCTACAGATACCCAGTTGGTATGTTAAAACGTTTAGTATGTACCATTAAGCCACAGACATAATAAACAGTGGGTATGAAAGGAGTAGGGGGAGGGGGGGCCTGTATATTGACCTGACGGGTGTCGGTAATGGTGACAAAAGCCAAGCAGCCTCATTTACTTGCATTTCATGAACTTGTTTCAAAACTGACGTAATTTCCACTGACTACAAAGTAGTGGAAATTGAAAATCTATTTTCAAGCCAATTTTGATTAAAACAAAAAATTGAAATTCCCCCAAAATAACGGGTCATCTGTTGGCCATATTTCAGTACGCCATTCCGCAGAACAAAGGCAGCAGCAGCAGCAGGGGCAACAGCTTCGACTTCGTTTTCTGCTGTCGTTGACAACAGACGCACAGCATTTTCGCTTTCAAGTGGCAAACGCACAAATTTTTCGCGAAAAACTTTAAAAATCTTGACGAATGGATACGCTAACTGCCAGTCGGCCAGCGACTGCCAGAGGGAACAAGTTTCTGGTTCTGGGTTTTAATGTGTCGGTGTCGGGCCAGGCAACTTTATGACTTTGGCCAAAAATAAAACGCACGCAATGCTGCGGTCATCGCTTCACATTCAGATGATGCGAAAGATATCTCCAGCGAGCGACGGAGTGTGCGTATGCGTGTGAGCGACTGCCTGGTCAAGATCTGTGCCGTCAACTTTGAACTGATGTCTAAATGTCTCGCACTTCAGTTCAAAGCTGTTTTTACTTTTTTTCAATTTTTTTTTTGTGGAGCACTTCAAAGCGCACGCACTTCACCTACGCTGGGCACACAAATTTCGAACGCAAAACTTGGGAAATAAATATTTACATTTCAATACGAAAATTTGATTTGATGTGTGTGTTAGAATAGCACACAAATTTAAAAAGCCCACAGAGCGTAATGCACAGGTGAAAACAGGGAATGGGGCAGTGTGGAGAGAGAAAGCAAGGTATTGGCTTTTTGAAGTCAGTTTTTAAACGGAAATTTCAAATGTTGCGAGGATGGACTCATCGACACAATTAGAAGTTTTTCGGTACCGAAAAAGCATAGCAGAGTTCAGGAAACACTGTGAATGACTCTCAAATACATTTTACAGAACACCGGAATTTGGAAGACATCATTCCTTAAAGAATCGGATAGAAGTAATTAAGTGCTTTTAGATTAAGTTAAGCTGAAAACGTGGTATCATAAGTCCGGCATCTTAAAGGATACTCTTGACCATAACCCAACTAAAAATAGGTAGAAATATTACGTGAAAGAATTATTTCGTTGATACCGTTAACCTTACAAGTACATGACTTAATTGACTTAAATCGTTTGATTTTAAAGATTTGGATTCGATTCGGTAGATTTTGGCATTACAAGTAGGCTGCTTTGTTCGGTTTGGATTGGTTTTCACAAATCATTACTTTATCAACCTGTAACAGCCAAATCCGAACGGCATTTACCTGTATTTCTTCATTTTTTTCTTGGGGCTGTTGTTATTTAACAAATAATTTTCTTCATCTTTATTGAAGATCATTTGCTCAATGCTTAAAGCGCTAATGAAAATGATCGTTATGCATAGAAGAAAAATTGAATCTTACTTCTTCTAGACAGACAACAAAATCAAGTTCCACATCTGTTATTTTTTTTGCCAGCAGCTGAAGTCTATAGTTTAGAGCTATCAATGCATTCGTCGTTTTAGCTTATCGGATCCGATTTACAAAATTAATACTTAGAAAAACATATCAAAGCTATGCAACATTTTCGCTTGCTCGCACAACAAATTCATGTTTATCGTTATATGACTCCAAACTTCCAATCGAGTCCATGACGCCATTTTTACTTTCTTCTTATGAATACAATTTGGAGGTACTGCTTGTTGTGTCAGCTGTTTAGTGGGTGCCTACTGAGTGAACCGAACCATAAATTTCACGAAAACAGCCCAAGAAAAATTCCAGTTTTCATTAAAGGATCAACACATTCTAGTTCTCCGAAATTGACATCTTTGCACGGGTCGGCAATGTGAGCAGAGAAGTTGCCACTAGCAACTGAGAAATCTTCTTAAAATCCTTTTCTGCTAACTTGATAATGGCGCATCCGATCTTTACCAATGAACAGATCTAAATCGACTCAGCTGATGATGCTGATCAAAAATATATATATACATATATACTTTATAGAGTCGGAGACTATTACTTCTGGATGTTACATTCTTTTGCACAAACTTTATAAAAATTTTTAATAAATTCTAAAGTCAAACCCAGCACATTCTTGAGTAAGAATTATTTTAGTACAAATTGTGCTTGGTTGAAGCTTATCAAATTCAAAAGCTTTAGCCTCACATCGTGGTCTGGAAAAATCCAAAGACCAAGATGGTATTACCTTCCTTGATAGAAATCTACCATCACTTCTAAAGCAAAGTGTTAAAACCAGTTAAGAATTTGAAGAACAGATTTGAATTTTTTAAAATTTTGGGTTTTGGTCGCCTTAAAATAATTCTTATTTTGATTCAGTTTGGCATTATAAGTCTATATTGCACTTAAACAGAGATATTTTGTTCTTAAATTAATGATTTTTGAAAAACGAATATGAAAAGCTGTTGATTTAAGAATATTTGTTCAAATTTTGAATATCACTTAAAGTGTTTTGATTTTAATTCAGGAATAATAGTGCGAAAAAACTTGACTCAAGTACAGTATTCTTGTTTCTTCAATTCCGAAAGTACTTGATTTGAGACTGTTTCGTGATGTATGAAGTATATTTCAAACTATTTTAAAATTTTTATGATCATACTTTAATACGTATTTTGTAATAGTTTTAATTCCAGCCCGTTTAACTCTCAATATGAGTACAAAATATTTTTTCTTTAAGTACAATAATTTTCTAGTGTTAACCTTAAAACATTCTACAAACCAAATATCAGATCTTCAAACAAGCACTTGATTTAATCCCAGAAAATTCAAAGTCTATTCCAAAATGATTCTTAAAAAGAGATTACTGTTACAGTCGAAATAGGCTGGAAAAATAAAAGATTCATGAATTAACCAATGGAATTGCTCCATAAAATATATGTTGATCAGCTTCACTTACAAATAATGCGCTTGATCCTTTGAACACTTTTTAAGTCCATTTAGGATATTTGAACTTGAACTAAGAAAGCGCTTTTCTTGAATTTTTCATCTTACTGTTAGTATGAAATGTTCAGGATTCGAGATGCTCTATGATTTTAGAAAGTTTTGTATTCAATTTTGTATTTCAATTTCAAGAACAAAGCATACTGAAATGTTGAAGTACAAAACAGAATGTAGAGTGGGTGTATAAACTCTCTCCCAATCGGTCTAGAACTCTGCGATTAAACTTTAAAGGACTTTTCAGTGTATGTCCTTTATATTTCCTGATTTAATCCATCTAAATCTCTTCATACTGACAATGATTTCGCAAGTATTTAGACAAGCTCCGCCAAAAAGAATAAATGTTTAATCAAATTTCCAAAATTCGGTTTGCTAATCTGAGCCTCTCGCACACATGTCGAGGACTGGCGTCAGCAATCAGGTCGAGCAAACAGCCTGGGCAAAACTGTTTGAAAATTTGTGCAATTTTCATTAACAAACTTCAATTAAGTTGGCAATGTAATTTGGCAGGCAAACAAAACTTTGGCCAGGATAATGCTAGTCGCGTAGTGTCAATAACGGAGCGCCTGTTGCACAGCAGTCGGCACGTACCCAGGAAGTCACACCCACATATGCATGAGGCGGGGTGGCGGACAATCAGCCAGCCAGCCAGTCAGGAGCCCGAGCCGGAGCCAAGTCAAGTGTTTGCCCATGTAGTTCAAATGAAATTAAAATTCCCATTGACACAGTAATTTGCGGGACACACAAAAGGAATCAATTCCAGTCCAAACACGAGCGAGCGTTTTGTATCTGGCAGATACATGTTTGTCAGATGCTTACCACAACCGCCTCGATAAATCCATTTTGGCGCTGTTTGATAATAATCGTCGTCGGCGCTCGCTTCAATATATCGGGTCTTGGGAATCCGCTGAATGGTCTCGCACTTGAAATGTTCTCCCCCACTTGAGTCACTTGAGTTTTAATTATTTTACACACTTGTCACATGGAAATTGATTTGCACTTTGCGCTTGCGCATGGCAAACAGGACGACAATTGAGACTTGTTGTGGTTGTTGTTGTTGTTGTTGGGAGGGGGGGCAGTTCGGTTGACGTCCTTTGCGTCCGCACTGTCTCGATCACTACACACACCCGCAGGGTTAGAGCGCACGCCAGCAACTGATCAGGGTACAACGCACACGATCGCTCTAATTCTGTGGCACCAGTGCGAGGCGTCTGCGTCGGAGTCGGCGTCGCTGTTGGCTGGGGCGTCGCAACGATAGCACCAGCAATGCTTCCGCTGCCTAATCAGTGGCAGCCCAAAACTGGATAATAACGATTTTTTAGGATCGTGCTGTTCGGTGTGTGTCCGCCCAAAAGTTAATCGAAGCGAATCCCTACTTCAATCTTCGAACTAAGCCCAACCGGCTTCTGGTGGTCCCCACAAGATACTGAGTAACTTCGAGCCAACTGCAATCTTTTCGCTCTTCAACTGGTTCTCTCCGTCTGTCTCTCTGCTGTTCCGCTTTTGCCGTTGCAAGCTGATCTTCATGCGCTGCACGTGTGGGAGAGCTGCCCCTTGCCGGTGATTTACTGTCGCTGGCATCACATGTTAGAGTCGACGTCCCTAATGAGTCGCCACATGTCGACAACAGGATCATCTCGGCTTCCTTTGCTGTTGCCGATCCTTGTCACAATTTAGCGGCACAGGCGGTTCGTTGTGGTTTAATTACTGTGGAAAACACATGTTCCCAATGTTTTCTTTGATTTTGTGTCTGTCTGTGTTTGTGTGGTTACAGTTGTTGCTGCTGCTGCTGCTGCTGTCCAGTGCACATGATCTGGTCGAGAAAAATTCATTCAGAAGTTTACATGTGCGACATTGTTGGGCCATATCAAATCACCATGGTAAAGCTCATTTGATATTTTCATAAATTCATTCAAAAATTTCACATTTCCAGAACCGTCTGGACTAGTGTTTCCGCATTCTAGATAATATTCTAATTATACATTTTGAATGGCAATCAGTTTCCGTTTTAGTTTTTTCATTTTTGTTTTTTTGTGGTTCCGAAGTGTCTTTATCTGTGGGTCTAAGTCATTTTTAAGCGAAAATTCGCCCAAATTTCAGAAATTCTATTATTTCATTGTTTAAGCAAATATTTTAGCGAAAATTTGAAATTGAAGCCACCAATCGGTTGGATGTATTATGGAATATCCATATAGAGCAGAGCTGCCCACAGCCCATGCGCCCAACGCGCATTCGTAGTTGTTTTCCGCTTAACTCGCGCATAACATAGGCCCATGATAGTCTCAACAAATATTTATGTTTTATGCACTGGCAATAACCGGTTTTCTCATTCGATTTCTTGTGGTTTTTGTTGCTTTAGAAATCTATTCTTTATTTCAATTATCTACACAGCCGTAAGCTGCTCCTGAGCAACTGTGCTGTTGGGGGGCATATTTAGTAATTAGCTTAATTTATCGATCAAGGATTGGTAAAGATCAGATGAATGATAGTCAAGTTATCCGGAAAAGAACGTTTGCTGGCACCCAAAACCCAACCCTCATGCCACTCTTTGCCCCGAAAATTGGATTTGTTTGCAAACTCAACAAGAGCGTTCATGTGCAGTTGTAAAAGTTTTGGTTTGGACGAGAGCTGGGAGAGTGAGAGAATTTACTGCCAAGTCACGAGCGATTCACAAAATAAAAATCTCCTTACGCCCGATTCATGCACGACACTTTTAAAGAGTATGGCGTCACTCACGATACATGCACGATATACAGACTCGTCACGAATGTTCACGCACTATAAAAATGCACATCCATAAAAACTTATTTAATATGACAGCACTTCTTCTCATAAATTGCAACATGCATAAATTTGGGCCTTTTTCATCAATTCTCAGAACTGACAAAATGGTTTCACCATTTAATAACTTTCTTTCAAAGGGATTCTTTTTTGTTCTTCTGTTTTTCTGTTACACATTAGTAGAAATGAAAACAGATTTTCTTCAACTGGAACACCCAGCGTCTCTTTTTGAAGCGCACATATCAGCTAGACAAGATTTGCACATATAATTATTTACTACGAAGCGTAGAATGAACTTGAATTTTTAAAGTAACTGTACTGCGAATGAAACGTTAAGGGAAAAGTTATAGTCGACAAAACTTTTTGCATTCACAGAAACGGTATGTTCATACTTATGATAAGGTCTGCAAGCCGGTTCGGGGTCAAGCCTAATCGGAGTCGAAGTTTTTGGAGAACCTAAGCTGAGTCAGAGTAAATTTATTAAAGCGAAGCTCTTATACTAGCGTTTAACTGTGGGACCTAAACGAGAAAAATGTTGTCGCTGCCACAGATTTCTTTGCCTACACTCTTGCAAAGTCAGCAACTTTCTCAACCAACATTTGAAAGATTATTTCCATAAGGATCAACTTGATGAGTCTTTTCCGATCCCTTTTGATAATAAAAAAGTAATGCCTATCATGTGCGATTGAAAGAGGCTCGAAAATTACTCATGAATATGCTCAAAATATGACTTAGTGATATACTACTAAAAAAAAAACTCTTTAATGACTTGAAAATGATTCGAAACTGATCAGAAGAACGGGTTAAAAACGACTCTTCAACAAGGGTCGTGACTAGCCAGTGTACCATTTTCCAAATGAGCGCATTTCTGATTATTTTAATCAGCCCTTGGACACGAAAAAGACTCGAATGAGATCAAAAATTACATAAAATGCTTGCGGTGACCAGTGACCAAGGCAGGGACCAAACAGTGACTAAAATTGTGATCAACACAGTGACAAAATAGGAAAAAACGAGAGCGTAAGTTAAAGTCGGCCCTGCCCGACTTCGAAATACCCGTTACTCAGCTCAGCTCGGTTAGTATGCAACATTTTTTTAACTCGGCCATTTATTAGCTGATCCTTTTGAGATTGTAGATATTGGTCACATAGAATCCACTGCAAAATCTGAGCTCGATACCTTAAAAATTGTGGGAGTTATTCAATATTTTTTATTGCGGGGGCGGGAGGGGGCGTGGCCAAAATTTGAAACAAACTTGATCTGCCTACAGACAATACTAGCTTACGTATAAAATTTGGTTGCTCTAGCTCTTCTAGTCTCTGAGATCTAGGTGTTCATACAGACGGACGGACGGACAGACGGACATGGCTATATCGACTCGGCTGTTGATGCTGATGAAGAATATATATACTTTATGATATCGGAGATTCTTCCTTCTGCCTGTTACATACATTTGCACGACTTTAGTATACCCTTTTTACTCTACGAGTAACGGGTATAAAAATGACTAAACAGCGACCAAAAAGAAATCAAACAATGACTAAAACGTGACCAAAATCAGTGTACACAGAAGTGACGAAACACAGAGACCAAAACAGTGACCAGAACAGTTACCAGAATAATGACCAAAACGGTGACCAAAAGTTCCCAAGGAAGTGACTAAACAGTGACCAAAGCTGGAACCAAACAGTGACTGCAATAGTGGCCGAAGCAGAGACTAAACAGTGACCAAGGCAGTGATCAAAGCAGTGACCAAAGCTCGAACCAAACAGTGACTACACTAGTGATCAAAACAGTGGCCAAAGCAGTGACTAAACAGTGACCAAAACAGCTACCAAATAAAGACCAAAATGTGATCAAAGTACTGACTTAATAGTGACTTAAACAAGAAAGAAAGTTTTTTGATCATAACTCGAAAACCGTTCATCCGATCTTCTCCATTCCTTTGGCGGATCGATAAGTTATCCTGATACCTAAATATGTCCAAAGGAACGAACTATTTTTTCTAAATTGCGGGGGCGGGAGCGGGCGTGGCCAAAATTGAAAATAAACTTGATCTGCCTGCAGACATAAGAAGCATATGTCCCATACATGTCAAGCCACTATCTCTTACCTTCTCTGAGATCTGTGCGTTCATACGGACAGACGGACATGACTCGGCTGTTGATGCTGATCAAGAATATATATACTTTATAGGGTCGGAGATGCTGCCTTCTGGATGTTACATACTTTTGCACAAACTTATAATACTCTATGTACCTACGGTAAAGAGTATAAAAAGCGTAACTACATTGTGTCCAAATTTTTGAAGGGATGAATTCCGGTCACAAAAGTTAGTATCGGTAAAAACACAACGAAATATGAACAAGCGTTCCTAAAAGAGTTTTCAGCGAATTCCAAACAATTCCCCATCAAAATTGGTCAAATCTGGTATAAGCACCCACATTCTGATAAGACTGCTGGGAAAAATTCAGATAAGTTTTTCTTATTGTACTTCAAATGCAAACCAATCTTGTTAAACACACGTTTATCCACGTATCTCTGGAACCAGTCTTTCTGCGACAAAACTGACACTTGATTTGGGTTCAAAGCCCAACAGTATGTATGGTAAGTTGAATATCTTTTCTGGAGCAAAAGTTGGCCCTAGTTTTGAAAATAGTATAAGAAAATGGATTAATGATCATTTTCCTAAATAAAAAAGAGTAAAAATAATCATTATAGACGGTGCAGAAACATTGCGTATCCATGTAGAAAACCTACATTTTTGAATCATTTAAAAAAAATGTATTTCAAGGAATTCTCAATGAAAATATTTATATTTGGAGTCTCAAAAAAGATTTGGAATCATAAGTCTAATCTCTACTTCCTTCAAACATTCCACGTTCCTATTCTAAGAATAAAACGTTTCTTATCACCGAATCCACCAGGGAAAGTAGCCTCCAGCAAGCCGCAACGCAAAAAAAAATCTTTTTTTTTGCATAAATTCAAGGCAATATGTCGAAGTTAAACTATTTTATGACGGGTGCGATAATTTATGAAACATACAGAATATATTCACTTTAAATGAGCTGCTTTCATTCATGAATATAGGACCAAACGCTAATTCCCATCGCCCAACGGAAATCGTTTATCTGGAGAAGCAGTCAAGCTAGCAACGGACTTGCTCTGTGAGTGAGGGTGAACTCCAATTAGCATTGCTTTGACCCATTTAGGCAGCTTCCGTCATCATCTCGTTATGGCAGCCAGGGGCGCCTTTTCAGCCTTTTGCCGCTGCCACTTATCAGCTACAGTTCCGCTGCGGCTGCGGCGCGTTATCCTAAGCGCTAGGCATGTGGGTGAAGGGTGGCAGTGGCAACTATGCGTTCAGCAGAGATCAACAGGAAGTTGGATAATGAATTTGTTTTATATAAACCATATATAGTATGTATAATACAAACTAGTGATAACAACAACAACTAAGCGGCAGCCAAGGCGATATGCAGCCGGCGCGGTTCACTAGAAACCTGGATCCCAATCCGTTTGCTGCGTCTCCATGTGCGTGGTATAGCATTGCAGTACATCGCCCGCCTGTGGCAGCACTTTTGCATCCCTGAGTCGCAGGCCACACTCCACATCCTTTTTAATGGAATCCACCTCGCTCTTCAGATGACGCATGGACTCCAATTGGCCATCGTAGATAACTTCACCATCGCGCAGCAAGCGGAATTTTTGACTCTTCTTGAGCAAGCCCTTGGTGCAGCGACAGCCAGCCACGGGCACCTCCTTGCGTCCCTCGTTGATGAAGAAGTTTTGCAACACATTCGCCTCGCCCAGTTGCTCCTCCACCTCAACGGGTGGCAGCTTGCTGCTTAGCTCTTCCTTGAGGTCATCAATGAGGCGATATATTATATTGTAGCTGCGCACTTTGACATCCTTTGCAGCCTTAGGCTGTGGTGTCTCCACAGCAAAGGCATAGACGATGGCATCGAAGGCCCTGGCCAGCTCCAGGTCGCCCTCGGTTACATTGCCCACGCCATAGTGCACAATGTCCAAGCGGCAGCGTTCGTTGCTGCTGTAGGTATCCAGAACATCCAGTATGGCCTCCACAGAGCCATGCACATCGCCCTTGACGATGACACTGACCCGAGGCATGCCCTCGTTGGCGTCCACCTGCTTAACCCGCTGTCCGCCTCGCATGCGGAACCGTCCGGCCAGACGTCGAGCCTCACGCTCCGCCCGGTATTTGGCCTGATGTTCCTCTTCCTTTTTGCGTATGTCATCGCTGCTGGATTCGATTTTTTCGCGCTGAGCCTCATGCTCGCGATACTTGAGCACCGAATGGGCTTTTCTCTGGAAAAATGCAAGTGAGATTTAGTTTATAGTTGGGCAATTTGTAGTCCACTCTTAACTCACCTCAGTTTCCACCTCCAGTATCAGCTCCCCGGCCAAGGGTAGCTCACGCCAGCCTAGAATTTCCACTGGCGTGCCTGGCGGTGCTTCTGTAAGAGTCTGACCGTTATGATCAAACAGACCCCTGACCTTGGCATGGGCCAGGCCACTCAGCAGCACCGAACCCTTACGTAGTGTGCCTCGCTTTACAATGGCAGTGGAAAGCTTGCCTCGTCGAGGATCTGTCTTGGACTCAACCACAATGCCTTCTACCAGACCCGTGGGATCCGCTTTTAGGCCCATCAGAGTAGCCTGGGTGCTCACCGCCTCGGCCAAGAGCTGTAGATTGGTGCCCTTAAGCGCCGAAATGGGTATGACCTGTACCTCACCGCCATGCTCCTCCAGGGCCAGTCCCATTTGAGCCAACTCAAGTTTGCTTTTCTCCTTAAAATCAGAGGAACATGGAGTAACATTCTTTTGTTTTCCTAGTCACAGTTATACCTACAATATTCGCCTCCGGTTTGTCAATCTTGTTGAGGGCCACAATTATGGGCACTTGTGTGTCCTTGGCCAGTTGGATCACCTCACGGGTCTGAGCCATGACACCATCTTCGGCGGCCACTACCAGCACTATGATATCCGTGGCCACCGCACCACGAGCACGCATGGCACTGAAAGCGGCATGACCGGGTGTGTCTAGAAAAGTCACGCGTTCGCCATTCTCTAGGGTAACCGTAAAGGCGCCTATGTGTTGTGTAATGCCACCAGCCTCCCCGCCAGCCACATCGGCGCCACGCAATGAATCCAATAGTGTGGTCTTGCCATGATCCACATGGCCCATTACCGTGACCACAGGTGGACGTGGCTTGAGAATGTCCACCGCTGCTGGCGGTCTGGGTGCCACATCGCGTTCTTTAAGATCTTCCTCGCTGACCGTTTCGGGTGTGGCCACAATGCGTGTTTTGGAACCCAGTTTTTTGGCTATTTCCTGTATGATTTTCAAATCCTGCAGTTTGGCTGCCGGCTCAATGTTGTCAGCACCCTGCACATACAGCATGGCCTCCTGCACATCGTCTGTGGAAGTGGAGTTGTTGTAATAAATTGGTTTTAGAGTCACTCGTGGCATCACTTACCCAGTGGTCGTTGTAACGTCTTGGCCAATTGCGATACGCTCATGTGCCGCCAAATGTTCGCTGATCCTCCATTGTTGGTCTGTGCTTTCTTGGGCGAGTACTCTATAATTCGGGGAGATTTCTACATTTCATTAGTGAGTTTGCTCATCAAAGGGAGGGGATTGCTTTTAGATTAAGCTGTTGGACCATTTGTTGGGTAGGAAAGAAGTCGGAAAATCTTAAGAAATATAATCTGGAATAAGTATATCCCTGTGTTACCACCAAATACATGGAATTTCAAACGCATAGCTTCAATAATATCTCCGAACCACCTTAGATCACCCAGTTTTGCCTCGATTCCCTTCTCAAAGTCGTAATATGACGATCCATGAGTTTGGTTTTGATATACGAAACGCATCTTCATTAGACGAGCCCCTAGCTACTACAATACCATTTCTTTTATCAACCAAAACATTAAGACAACTGACTTACATAATTTTTTAACCAAACATTTCTCCAATCAGAGGTGATTCGATTCAGGTGTGGGTTCGGGTGGTCACAAGTCACTGACTATTTAAACATTTTCCAACTGAAACTTTTAACAATTTTTTAGCTATAATCATCAATCCAGCAATTTTAGCTATCTAAATGCCATCACTGTCACATGTGTTTTGTCACCGGTGGCTGCCAAACTGTACTGCCTGGGTCAATTGCACTCACCTTCTCTTCAGCGGTCTTACGGCGTTTCAACTGAATTGCGCTCACATGAAGCTTTCTCCAACGAAAAGCACAGCTCACCCTCAACATTTCGGCGTATTTTGGGTCTAATAGAACTTCAATTTCATTGAATTTTGATTTGATTGAATGATTTGTTTAGTGGTCACCCTTTTTTGGTTTTAGGGCGACCACGGTGGACTATTTTTGGTATTAGGGCGACCACTTGCGTCACAATATGCGGCACCGAGTGTGGTCACCCTTTTTGGTATCGGGTTTAGTGCGACCAGCCGCGAATAGCTTAATATGCCTCAATTAACATTTGGCGCCAGCTTGAACAAAGGCGACAATCCATAAAATTACGAATGAAATTGTGCAAACTAGTCTCTTAAGTCAAATTCTGAGAGTAGTTTTGTACTGTTTATAGCTTTAAAAAGCCTCATTCCCTTAGTACTGTATCTGATTATGGCCAGGCGAAGTGACTGATGCCATTTGGCAGAACGAAAGAGGAAAAGGAAGGTGTATGACTGCCAACTTTTTAGGAAAATTATAGGCGCGTATGCCTTCTTAAATGCAATCAATAAATAATTATTTAATTAGTTAAACTTGTAATGAACGAATCTTACAACTTTCTTTATATTTAACTTACACCAGATTTTAAGCAAACTTTGCTCAAAGAATTTGGTCACACTAAAATGAAGTCAAATTGAATTCAGCATAGAAGCTAATTTAAAAATGTAGGATCCATTTCAAATTTAATGGATATTAGGATATTAAAAAATGTCCAATCCAAATGGATATCAAAATTAGCCTACATACATCTTAAAATATCCTTTTTTCTCTGTGTAGGGAAAGGAAGTGTAGCACGCGCCCTTACCGGACCACAATCCCATATTATATGGCAAAATTCATCCTTGATTTGGAATTTGGGAAAAGATACAAAATTTCCGTACACATTTCTTGTTCTAAATCCAAAAAGCAGGCCCACCGAAGGCCTGTTGGAGTTGTTGCTGACCCTGTCATGGATCACCCTGATGACGCTACACAGTATCTACTTTTAGTATCAAATCGGCCTTCATCTAAAAAAGAACAATCAAAATATCAAATTTCACCCTATAGCTATTTTCATATCAAAATGATACTATTTACTCGATCATATCATCTTGATATTTTTTCAGATGAATGCCGATTTGATACTAAAAGTACCCATATGATCCTAAATATCGAGATCTTTTTTTCTGTGTATTATTATTCTTAGCCTGACTGATTATAGGACTTTTTTGTCGGACTTTCGAAGGTAAGGGTGAAAGTGTCCATTGGGGAAAAAGTGGTTTCCTGCTTATCTATAAATACCTCGCAGCCAGCTCTACGGACTCAAAGTTGTCAGAGTGAAACTCACCTCTCTTGAATCAATCGACGCTCTTCAGTAGCTTAGATGGCTTTTTGCAATGGGCGGGGAGGTTCTCTTATCTGTTTATCTGTCTTATCCGATTTGTTTTGAGCCCTCCAAACACCCCTGACGTCATTTTGAGGTATCCAAGCCAAACTTTCAAGCCAAGCGCAAGTCCAAACGTAGATCCAAGCCAAAGTTTGAAGACAAATGCAGATTGTCAATCAGTTGAAAGCCTTAAAAGCTATCGTTTAACGGTACTAAAGTTGTCTCCGGTTAGTTAGGACACACACCCAGCGTCCGGCTGGCTTAGCAAAGACACAAACCAACTTTTTAGTACTGCTATCGCTTCCGAAAGCTTTCACCTCCGATAACAAAGCAAACCATTCGATAAGAAAAATCATCTCTGAATTGAAGCGCTGAAATTCAAAATTGAATTCAAATCGATTTTTAACTTATGCTAACTCTATTGTGTAACAAATCCTTCAATTGCCGTACTTCAGCTGGTGCGTGTCTGCCAATCACTGCCAATCTGTCTAAACTTTAATGTGCAGTTAGCTTTCACACGCGTCAGTGAGCAGGGACAGGGTTGGGGATGGGGGTGGCATCCTTCTCGTGACTGACGCTGAATGCCACTTAATTCGGTTTTGAAGCGAGTTGCATGTCAAAATGATTGCTCTTCTGCAAACAGCGCATCTGTGTTTGAATTATGATGGAGCGCGCAAATATTCCAGATGCAAATATTTGTGCAAAACTACAAACACACACTCTCCGCTCCGCTCCTCGCCTCTCCACTCGTCGCATCTACGCACGCTAACTTGAAGTGCAGCACACAGGAGCAGATACAGGACACTCGCCCACAGCCCATCCTCCCCTGCTCCGGCCGTTGCCGGCATCGACTAATGGCAGGCGTGCCATGTCGGTAGCGCCAAGCACTTTTGAAATTGTGTAACCCGCACTGACTGACTTTCTCTATCTGGCTAAGGACTCCGGGCCCGGGCTCGGGCCCGTTTGGCCGGAGCCAACATTCGCCGCTGCTGCTGTTGCAGACATCCGTTGCCGGAAATATGCTTACAAACTGCATACAGGGTGTCGCTCGGCTGGGGGAGGCAGTCAGTCCTCTGTCCTGTGTCCTGTTTACTTTGCAGCGCCGAAGACGCCAGCAACGTTGAGAACTCAAACAGAATATAACTGGTGGAAGAAGCTGCTGCCGCTGCTGCTGCAATGCTCGAGCAGAAAAAGTTTACAATTTATCTAGTAAAATGTAATTAGGATCCTGGTGCAGGCGCTGGAATGGAAGGGAGGGGTGGACAGGCAGCAGGGCCACTGTATTTGAGCGTGTGCGTCCATGTTTCTTTGCTTTAAGTTTGAGCTGAATTCTGGCTCAAGTTGAAATGGAGAAAAGTATATGGAGAGCTTCAATGAAATCTGTTACCAACTGTTCAATTTAATCAAATTAATGGGGAAAATCTTGGAGAAAGTTGGACTTTGGTTTTGCCTTTTTGTTCAATATTCCCTCAGCTAACTTCGTTTCATGTTTTCTTTTTTAGACTCTGTATCAAGGAAACACCGAGATTATCTTTCAACTTTTGAATGAAATTTCTTCGGAAAATGTGAAAAACCAACACCCACCATCTTATTGTTGATTATAAAGCCGCTTTCGCCACACCACTTAGGTCAAACTCTACTTCTGGTATACCAACAAACTACTTTCGACCTTGCATGATGACGTGGAGAAGCACACAAAGCTCCGTCAAAATAGGAAAGAACCTCTCCTAGCCATTGATAACAAAGGAGGTTTTTGGCTGGATGACACTTTAATCGTGTGACTTCTTTAATCTGTATATGGAATATATACTGCGCCAGTTAATTGGATCTCATCTTATCTTCAGTCGACAACTCACAAAGTTGTGTTTAATAGTTGCACCTCTTATACAGTATCCATCTTGGACCTCTTCTCAACATTCTATTTGCTAACATTCTTTTAAATGTAATTAAGCATTATCGTGCACTTATGTACGCAGATGATTTAAAGATGTTCCTGAGCCATACTTCACCCAATGATTCGGTGTTGCTTCAGGTTGATTTCAACCAGGGCTGCAAACCGGTTTTGAACCGAACCGGTTCGAACCCGGAATTCCGACTTTTATTGTACTGTGAGCCGAACATTTTTAGAAATTAAAGCTGAATCCGAACCTAGTCCAAACCTAAAATTTCGGTTCGGTTCAACAAAAATGATAGACAGAAAAATTTGAACTTCTGTCTACCGACTTCGTCTGTTATATGGTGCGAATGACTCTTAAATAATTCACAAAAGCTCTAGTCTAACACTATTTTAATAATATTTTTCTACGTAAACTACGAAATGGAAATTCACTTTACTGTAAATTATACGGTATATTGCATATTTCCAATATTTGTACTAACCAAGTCCGACCCGAAAACCACTCGGTTCGCATTCGATTTGTGAAGTTTTTTTGGGATGCGAATGCGGTTTTTAAAACACATAGAACACAAAAATTATTAATGTTGTATAAAGCATGGACTGAATCAAGGTTCGAACAAAACCTTCTCCCAAAAACCTCGAACCTTAAATTTCCCTACCTTTACCATTCGTTAATTTGGGTTCGAAACAGTGTACCGGAGATCCGAATATATTTTTATACTCTGTACCTTAGGTACATAGAGTATTATAAGTTTGTGCAAAAGTATGAAACATCCAGAAGGAAGCATCTCCGACCCCATAAAGTATATATATTCTTGATCAGCATCAACAGCCGAGTCGATATAGCCATGTCCGTCTGTCCGTCTGTCTGTCCGTATGAACGCACAGATCTCAGAGATGGTAAGAGATAGAGGTTTGACATGTATGGGACATATGCTTTTTATGTCTGCAGGCAGATCAAGTTTATTTTCAATTTTGGCCACGCCCTCTCCCGCCCCCGCAATAGGGAAAAAACGTCATATCTCCCACAGTTTTGAAGATAGATGGCTTGTTCCTTCTGGACATATTTAGTTATTAGGATAACTTATCGATCCGCCAAAGAAATGAAGAAGATCGGATGAACGGTTTTCGAGTTATGATCAAAAGACAAATTTTCTTGGTACAGAGAATGTTATAGTCGGGCTTGACCGACTTTCTTTCTTGTTATACTTTGTACCGTAGGTACATAGAGTATTATAAGTTTGTGCAAAAGTATGTAACATCCAGAAGGAAGCATCTCCGACCCCATAAAGTATATATATTCTTGATCAGCATCAACAGCCGAGTCGATATAGCCATGTCCGTCTGTCCGTCTGTCCGTCTGTCTGTCCGTATGAACGCACAGATCTCAGAGATGGTAAGAGATAGAGGTTTGACGTGTATGGGACATATGCTTCTTATGTCTGCAGGCAGATCTAGTTTATTTTCAATTTTGGCCACGCCCCCTCCCGCCCCCGCAATTTAGAAAAAACGTCATATCTCCCACAGTTTTGAAGATAGATGGCTTGTTCCTTCTGGACATATTTAGTTATTAGAATAACTTATCGATGAATGAAGAAGATCGGATGAACGGTTTTCGAGTTATGATCAAAAGACAAAATTTCTTGGTACAGAGTATGGGCTTGACCGACTTTCTTTCTTGTTTTGTTTGCAGCCTTGATTTGAACTCCATATATTATGGCTTATGGGCGACTTGGTTTCAAAATCGTCTGTCGCTCACCTTTTCGCACCCATTTCACGTAGCATAATACACCTGGCTTCCCGCTAACATATATGTCATGTATTAGATAATATAATAATTATATATAACTAGCTGAATACCCGGCGTCGCCCGGGTCCTTTGCATTGTAAGAAAATGAAAGTCTTAACTGTAATTTTGCTAATTTCGCGGCTTTTTTGACAGTTTGGTATACACATCCTATTAACCAGTCTACAATTGCCGTCTATGAAATCTTCATAATAATATAAGCTCAAATGAAAAATATCAAAATTCAGCCGTTCAATCTGCATCATCCACTTACCCAAGGCTGGATTTTAATCTAAGTTTTAAGCGCTTTCATAGATATACATATGATTATTTTAGAAATTTCGCGGATTTTTGGACCTTAGAAATTTTCGCTTGCAAGCGTCCAACCACTCCGTAAAATTTCATCGCAATCGGATGATCGGTATGATTTTTTGCAAATTTAGCGGTTTTTGGTCCATTTCCCCCCCCTATTACGTCAACTTAGCAACCTTTACCGGCAAGCGTTTAAGCAATCCCCAATGTTTCAATCGGATGAACGGTTGAATTTTGCAAATTTTGCGGTTTTTGGACCATTTTCCGCCCACTTCTTCAACTTAGAGGCCTTCCCGGGCAAGCACTTAACCATTCTCCAAAGTTTCTTCGCAGTCGGATGAACGGTTTAATTTTTTAATTTTCGCTGTTTTTGGACCAAGTCACAGACATGAGACATAGCCTATGACAATTTCCTGATCGACATGAACATACTGCGAAAAATTTCTGAAGATCGGTTCAGCGGTTTAGACGGCCATAAGGAACAAATATAAAAACATACAAACATACTTTCAATTTTATATATATGTGTAGAAGAATTAACTTTATGAGACTAAATTCATTTTTAAAATAATCCATTTAAGATTCTTTTTCTATAAGCTAATTCTCGAATTACATAACTCTGTAGCTTATTCCAGTCAGCGCCGTTGAGAGTGTCAACTATTTCGCGCGGTCGTAGGGTACATTTTCCAAAAATTGAAAACCAGAATTCTCGTAGAAATGGGCAAGCTCCCATGAAATGAATGACATTTTGAAGCTCACTCAAGTCATTCACTCTCGTAACATCAATATTTCACCTCTGGCCATAAAAATGTTTCGTATTCCTTCAATGGAAACCTCATCAAAGAAATAGTTATTCTCTCTTAGATTGTAATGGGATCTCTGGGATTCTTCCACAAATTGGATCCTATATGCTGCCTGCATCTTAATAGTTATTTTACTAGTCCAAGTTTTCCAAGACGCGGAATCTTCCAAATTCAGTCGTACTCCGTATTCCGCAACTAAATAGTCCCACTCTCTGAAGCATTGCGGACGGTCTTTTAATAAATGTGCTGCAAAGGTTCTAGTTACCCTTCTTTCCTCCATATTTATGGCTTTTTGCATGCAGTCGAAATGCAGATTAACTGTATGGAGATGCAGTAGCGAGGTTCTAGTTACCCTTCTTTCCTCCATATTTATGGCTTTTTGCATGTAGTCGAAATGCAGATTAACTGTATGGAGATGCAGTAGCGATAGTCACTACTTTTGAAGACTTTCTACTTCCTCGTATCGCCGTATCTCCCAAACCTGTGCACCATAACACATTACTGCTCTCATTGCGGCATTAAACAATTTGTATTTTGTGCTGGTTGGAACGTCCATTTTGCCTAGTATCGATTTCCAAGTACTATTTATAGCTACTTTAGAGTCTTTTAGTTTTTCTGCCAGGTGAAAGTTAAATTGAGCATTGTGATGAATCCAGACTCCTAGATATTTGTAGGACTTCACCACCTCCGAGTCCGTGTCACCCAGTTTCCAATTTTCAGCAGATGCGTGGCTTTTCCAATATTTTTTAAAAATGATTACCGTTAAACCTCAAACCCTGCAGTCTTGCATAGCTTTTGATGATTCCGCAAAAACCACTTTATCATCTGCGTATAACAATGTTTTAATCTCCAGACCGTTTAATGTGATTCTTTTTGGAAGAAACTCCACTAAATCATTTAAAAATATTGCAAAGAGGATAGGGCTCAGTAGGCATCCTTGCTTAACTCCAGACTCAGTAGGAAACCACTCCGATAGCATTGCACCAACCCACACTGCTGCTTTATGGTTTTCATACATACTTTGCAAAGTTTTTATAAATTTTGTGGTAATGCTACATGATGATACATTAGAGTCCTTCTATCAACTGAGTCAAAGGCATCTCCTATTATATACATCCCTAGTAAGGCCTATCTTGGAGTTAGGGACGTGAATTTTAAAATTTTGAAGAATATCAATCTTGAAATCGACCTAAATTCGTGCTCAGTTTCATGTTTTTAGGCGACGGTGGTGGGGTAAAGAAACTGAGAGAGCAGAGCAAGCACATTTGAGAGAATAGCGTTGGGTTAGCTCTCACAGTTTCGTTTTTAATGGGAGATGCATGATACAACAAGAGAGGTAAGGTGGCATCAGTGTGAGTTCTCTGCAAACTACCTTCACGTTCAGCCGAACCACCTGTATTGTTGCATCATGAGGAGAGCTGTGAGTGGGGAAACTACCAAGCGGAGAGCGGAATCGGTTTTTGTACTCATGTTGCTTTGGAATTCCTAAGCATCGATTTCCTAAGACGACTGTTCGGCTGACAGTTGACAGGCAATGACCGATGCTGTTTTGTGGTGTTATGTATTGCTCGAGCCGACTAAAACTTGCTACATGGTTTAACAATACAATGAAATTAATTAAAGCAAAATTGGAAAAAAACCAACTAATTTTATATTTTTGTATGGTTGGAATCTGTGCGGCTTTTGATTCAAGAGTAAGCGATCTTACTACTGAATCTGATGAGCTCTTGATACTAGAAAGTACATTCTCGGTTTTTGACAATACAGTAAGCTCTTGATTCCAGAATGAGCAATTTTGAATTGGAGTAATTTTTGGCACTTGATTCAAGAGTTCAAGTATTAAAGCTCTTGGATCAAGAAACACGGGAACATAAATTCATACTTGGATCTAGAATTTTGCTTTTGGTTCAAGAAACTCCATTCTTATCAAACTTCTGACATCAAACATTCTTCTTGCAAATAGAAAATTCTCAATTTTTCCTCTGAGTGTCGTCCAGAAGCAGTTTCTATTGCCCTTTGCCACTTGAACCCACAATTGCGGCTTCCTTCTTAGACTTTTGAGACTCAAGCCTTAGACTAACCGACTCTTAAACATAAATGCACTATGTTGGTTAGACTCTTGAGGCTTCCTTTGGCTAATTCATTATACACAGCAAAAAAATGGAAAAATTGATCAAAAATTGATTTTACCTCGACCTTCGGATTGAAATTCAAGCAAAAGTCGTGCTAGATCTGAGATATAGTACTTGAAATGAGAAAATCCGGGATTGACCGACCGACGTCTGAGATTGATTTAATCTCGAACTTTTTTTCTGTGTATGCTTCCAATTGTTCGCATTCGCTTGGAGTCCAGAATCTTAAAATTAGGGAATATTATGGGTGGGAGTTTTAAAGGCAGTTTTGGAGGTCTTAAATAGATTTTGCAATCAACTTTCCTGCCTATTATAAGACTTACTCGCTTAAATCCGCCCAGTTAAAAGTTACATTTTTTCATTACAATCATTTTTCTTGAACCGAACCGAAATTATAGGTTTGGAACAGGTTCAGGTTCAGCTGTTACTTCTAAAGAGGTTCGGCTTTCAGTTTTCAACCGATATTAAAATCTAAATTTATACGATATTTGTATCTTAATTTTAATACATTTGTATTAGCTATGTAACAATTTGGTGTTATTAATCCAACCAAAAGCCAAACCGTATTCATCTTAGCCGCCGGCTCATCTGAGAAATGGAATCTCGTTAAATTTGACAATGCTGAAAATGGCGTTAGATGAGAGGCGGCCAACTAGTTTATCCCAACACTAATTATCTTTGATTTGCTTGCAAGATGAACTGTTCACACAGCCGGCGCTCAAGACATGCGCAAGAGCGACTTTTGATACGGCAGCAATACAGATACATACATAGAGATGCACAGACAGACTCATACATACACATACACACACAGACTGATTTATATAGATGCGGGTCTGCTCACGCATACATGAACAGACGAACGCACACAGTGAAGCCGACGAGGCGGAGCAAAGTAAACAAACATGGCCGAAAATGTTTGTTGCTCATAATCTGATACAAATGCAAATGCCTACACAAGCACACACACAGGTAGAAACGTTGAGAGGCAGCCAGTAAAAAACTCTCGCATCTCATCTTAAAATGTGGCAACTAGTCGCCAGGTGTTAATCATTAGAGTGACCATGTAATCATTCGATAAAGTTAGTTGTGTGCCCCAGATTTTGGCAACACATCAAGTGAATAAGTTTCTCCAAAGACCTCGAGGTATTCAATTGTCACGAATTGAAACGCATCTTTTTGATTAATTATCATTGCGTACTGTTTTATTAAATCGAAAACAGTCATCAAATAACTCGGAAATGAGTTTCGGTTTGGTTCAAATAAGTGGTTCGATCAGATTTTTAACCCCCTAAATGGTCCATTGCATGATTTTTGAAGCTAACTGAACCGTGGTTTCAGGTCGGTAAAACCGCGGTTCGTAATTAGAAATGTTTATAGATTTATTTAAGGGTCTTTGAACATTTGCTAGAGATGTATCGCATCACATGTTTTAATGGTCATCATTAGAATCCACATAAACTCGGTATCGCTATGGATCAATTCGGTATATACGCAGAAAAAACCGATCACGATATTTAGTATCAATCGGGTATTTTTCAGTATCGAATCGGTCTTCATTTGGAAAATTCCCAGATGATTTTTTCGAAAATAACACTCCTACATTTCGAACATATCAAAGTGAAATGTTTCAGATCATCAATTTTATATCTCTGATATATTTTTATAGTATCAAAGCAACATTTTCAAAATACCTGTACGACATGTCCTAAATATCAAAGATACATATTTATATATTTAATATCAAAAGGGCATTATTATATAGTTAATATGTAAAGGCAAAACTATATTTGCAAAATACCTTTAAGACATGGTTTTAATATCAAAGCAATATCTATTATTATCCATATAAACGACCGCACTTCTGCTTACCGCTTCCTCGCAACACAACAAAACGAATGTCGTTTTAAAACGACATAGTTCCGACAGAAAAAAAACGACGTAGTTTCAATCGAAAACCAAATAATTTCGACAAAAAACTTCTAATTAGGAAATCGAAAGACGTCGTTTTAAAACGACAGATTTCCGACAGAAAAGAATTACATAGTTTAGAACGAAATTCCGCCGTTTTCAAACGAAATAGTTCCGAAACAACGAAATAGAGGAAAGTTAGCTTCGGCTCGGCCGAAGTTTGTATACCCTTGCAACACGTTTTTCTAACTAATTTGAACGACATTTTCACTGAAAACAAACAAGTTTTTCTCACTAAAACTACTTTTCTGACTCTACATTTGTATGACAGCCATACCATATAGATCTTCGATATCGATCAAACTAAGCGGAATAATGATGTAAAGCATTGCAAACTAAGAGATTCAACATTTGGAAGCGTTTTCTTTGAAATCAAAAAGTATTTCTCACTAAAACTAGTTTCTCGACCGATCATTCCTATGGCAGCTATAACCTATAGTCATCCGACTTTGACAAAACTTTGAGAAATTGTGTGAAAGATTATAAAATAAATATATGTCAATTTAAAAAGAAGCTAACATTGAAAACAATTAAATTTTTCTTACTAAGACTATTTTTCTAACCTTACTTTTATATGGCAGCTATACTTTATAGAAGTCCGATTTCGACCAAACTTGGCACAATTATTGACAAGCATAGAAAAGTAGTAAATACGGAGTTTGGAGATTTAAAACAAAAAAGTTTTTCTCACTAGAACTAGTTTTTCGACCGATTGTTCCTATGGCAGCTATATGTTAAAGTCCTTCGATCCGGCCGGTTCCTACAAATGTGCGTATTTGTACCAGAAGACTTTGTGCAAAGTTTGGTCGCGATAGCCTTAAAACTGACGGAGGAGATAGCTTAGAAACAGACGGACGGACAGCGGGACGGACAGTCGGACAAGGCTAAATCAACTCAGCTCGTCATGCTGATCAAGAATATATATGCTTTTTGTGGTCTGAAATGCTTCTTTCTTAAAGTCCAGTAATTTCTTGTCCAAATGCTCCCCTCAATTTGTCGCCAAACTATTTCTTTGACGACAGAGAAAAGTAACTTGAAAAAATATCTGCAGCGATCACACAGAAAAGAATTAACGGACTTGGAAGAAATTTCTCACACGGTTGCTTGATAACTTGAAATAGAAGTGCTAGGGAACTTCCAATGTTTTACAAATTTCAACAAAGCACAGGAAGCGTAAATTGAAAGGAATTGCCATAGCTGTAAAAGGTAACAAAAAAATAAACTTTAAACTTTGTGAAATTGCTATTTGGAGATTTTCTAAAGTATTTTAGAACAAACGAAAGTCTAAAAAGAGTGGTCAAGAAAATTCTTCTTCAGGTAAGCCATCAAGCAGATCGGAGTGCTACCAAAGCGTTAAAGTATGCGAGCAATAGACGGCAACAATTTTCCGAACACATTACAACCCAGCGTGCATCTGAGATTCTGGATTCTGGATTCTGCAGTGTAAGCAGAATCTCGTCAACAGGCGGGCGCTGAAAGGGCGGCGAGTGTTTAAACTAGCATGCAATTTAAAATTCATCCTTTAAGTGAACTAATGATTTCCCGAGATAGATTCCTAAATAGATTTTCCGAGATTCGGCAAAGTATTCCCACGAATTAAAAAAAGCTTTTTTCTTTTGGATTCTTTGCCATCTCATTAGTCCTACAAATTCAGTTTCGGCTTGAAGGGTCTTGAAACAAGCCTTTTCTGATCAAGTGGCCCTATTGTTGTTGTTGCTTTTGTTATTGTTTTATTGTTAAATTGTGGCGTATGTTTATTGTTGCCACCCCTCAAGCTCATGTAGTTCATGTAGCAAAGCAATTTGTTGTGGTGGTGTCCCAATATAGTTGCTTCTGTTGTTATTATGCGCCCCCTTTTGTTAACCACACGCGTCACCTCAATGAACTTTAAGTGGCATAGCACCGCCCACCCCACCCCACTTAACCCCCGCACCGCACTCCCCGTACTTTCGCGTCTTGTTTAATTTTCGCATTTTCCGTTGCGCGTTTTCATCTTTGATTGACATACAAACAATTTAGCCTGAATGGGCACTTCAAGCAACGGCCGCAAACCGCAAACAGAAGCAACAATAAAGCCACCCCCAAACCGCATAGTAAAATATTTTTGATATTTTGTATTTATGGCAAACTTGCACGGACTCTGCCCGGTTGCCTGGTTGATGTAGTGGCCACTAGAGACCCCGAGCTGGTGACAACTGCAGAAACTGTTTGCCCAAGTGCTAAATGGAAACTTCCTGCTGCAAATTGATGGCCAGAGACGATCACATGATGGCGACCACCAGCGTGGATTTCTCCAGAGTCCGTTGTTTCCCTTCTTATTTTGTGTTTTTGCATCTCGCGGATGCTTGCATCTCCGAATCAATCAACTCAAGTGTGGCTGTATGTGTGTGGTCCACGAATCAAAGAGCGAGGCCGCCGTCGAAATGCATTTGTTGTAAGTGGCCGTGTCTATGTGCCGCCACCGTCGTCGAAGTCGCCTCACCTCGCACACAGGTGAAATTTACCACTTCAATGGCTAAAAACAACATTTGGACGCGACAGTCGACAACGGCTACAACGGATGTCGGAGCCTAATGTGTGTAAACAGTGAAAACCCGATCGAGCTATACCCGAGCGAGTGTCTTACCTGAACCCCACGAATCGGCAACGTCATATCCAGATATGCATATTGCCGGGGCCTTTTGCCTTAGACTTGCCGCTCTGTCAATATTTTGCTTATGTTTGAAAGCCGCCATCATGATGATTACCTGTCGATGGCAAAAACAAAAAACCTCCCTAACCCTAAAGCGATGCCAGCGCTGTGGTAGGTGCACACTCAAGTACCCAAGGCTGGGAGACACTTTTTCCACATTCGAGTGCCTGTCCGGCAATGGCTTTGAAGTGCGGCGACGTCCAAAAAAAGTTTTCCTCTCAAGTATTCCGATATTTACAGGGTCATCATTCCAGCAGAAGCCAACTAATTAGCTGCCAATGTTCTACAATTAGAAATCGCTTCAGTTTCCTGCCGCCTCCCCCCCAGTTAGTTCAAGTGGTCATCTGAATATGGAGTAGAAATGTTTCGTCACTTGAAAAGTTTTCAAAAAGAAAATTAGGGAAACGACACGTTTGTACTACTGTCAATACCGATATTTATATGTAATTATTGAGTCTAATAAAGAAAAAGCTGCCCAACTGAATTTGTTATATAACAATTAACGGCGGGATTTCAATTAGAGAGACCCTTTTCCTGTTGATAGACAAAATACTCTGTATTTACAGTAACATAACAGACTTCGTCATCTTTAAAAAAGTAAGGTCCAATGATGCCACCGGCCACTTAATCCACACCAAACAGTGCAGTGTCAGTTCTCACAATGCTTCTGGCTGCTCTTCAAACCATTCAACCAGAAATGAGCTTTTGTCGCTGAACAAAATTAACCGTGCATGGATTTTGACCTGGAAGATTCAATAATCTGTAAGCGCTGTTCGGTTTTAATTCGCTTCATGGGATAGACCCATAATAGACCAAACTGAACATGTTTGACAGTAACATGTCATACGAAAACAGCTGAGCTGCCAAAATCAATGTTGCCAAACAAATTTAACCTTAAGTTTAGATAGATAAAAAAATTTCCATTATTTTGTTCCCCAATCGTCAAAAGATCTCTACATAGAATGGAAAACATATAAAAAACGAGAAAGCTAAGCTAATTTCGTATGTTCCCAAGTTTTTATGCCGTTGCAAGTGCTTAATTATTTAAAAAAAAAATAATCTTTTTAATTGATTTTAGTCCATATTCTGTTTTTCAGACCTATCTTTTGTGTGGCAGCTATAGTTGTAAGATTTTCATCAAAACGCCTAGAAAACCTATGAATACAAAGTTTGCTGGCGTTTCTAATGATAAGAAAAAAGTTTTTCTCACTAAAACTAGTTTTCCGAACGATTGTTCTTAAGGGAACCATGAGATATAGTCGTCTGATTCGGTCGTTTCCGATATATTGGTAGCGCGCAGCTGGATAGATTCAAAACTGAGAGACTAGTTCGCGTAGAAACAGACGGACGGACGGACAAAGCTCAATCGACTCAGCTCGTCACCCTGATCAAGAATATGTATATAGTTTATGGGGTCGGAAATGAATATTTGAATGCATTGGAAACTTATAATACCCTTTGCAAGGGTATATTAACAACCTCTAAGCTCCTATTAGATATGCTGTTGTCAGTGGGTTGGCTTCTCCGCGATCGTTTTATAGCTGTTCTAATTAGCGCTGGAAACCGGTTCGGAGTTGAATCGCTCCGCATTTGGAGACTCCGACAATTTTGGGAAGTAGGAACCCAGCCCAAAACGAAGCAAATAATTTTTTCCTGGCAGAACTTGAACCTTAACGGGGAAAAAAAAAAATTAAAAAAGGGTTTGTTTGAAAAAAAAACGAGCGATTACTTATTTTGAAAGAAGTTTGTATTAAAACCTTTGCAGATATAAATGAGTTAAGCCCAAAGTCATCAGATTTTATATTGGTTAAAAATATTGTGTAAATTTGTTGCATTCAATTTAGAAAGCATCTGTTAAATTGCAAAAGCCCAAATCTCTACCCAGCGATTTCTACTCAACTCGATACACTTGTCGCACACAAATTCAAAAAAGTTCTGCAAAATCAGTGATGAAAACTGGTACTGAGCCGAAACGAACCACTTTTTCCAGACGGTGAGCCGAACCGCAAAACGAAACTAGCTTCCTCTCAGAAATGCCGAACCGAAAACCGAAAACCACAAAGAAAAACGGCTCCGTTCAGTAATCTGACGATTTGATTTTCTCTAGCCAATTATGCCATTTAATTTGGGAATTAAAATCGTTTCACAATGATAATTTTTATACGACATTTCTTTTCAATATGCAACCCTGTAAGTCTTCTGCAATTGCCCGCCGATCTCTATATATACAATATTATCAATTTTCTGTTTTACTTCTTTACCTTAATTCAGTCCAGGAAAGTTTTTCTCATATAATACGAAAAATAGGGTGTGTGTTCTTCTCTAGCCGACATTCTCTGTTTTCGAAGGGCAGATCCTGCAAGTACGACATCATCAATTTGGGACTTTCTTCTAATTATTTGACATATATTTAAATGATTTGTATAAATTCTAGTTCCAAAGTTTGCTAAAAGTCACATTACGACAGAAATCATAATATATCATAATGGGTCTTTATGAACCACTGAACCGAACCGAACAGAAACCGTGGCCAAAAACCACGTAATGAACCGAAACGGAGGTTAAGAAACTGTTGTAAGAAGCCCTGTGTAAAATACAGGAATACCTTATTGAAGTGTTGGAAGATGAAATGGAATCTTTAGCTTTAGCTGATTCTGCAATACAAGTAAATACTGAAAGAGATATTAATGATTGATCTTAACTAAGCTCAAATTTTGTATTAAAAACATCAAGACTCTGGACTTCAATGAATAGAATGATTTATTTAACTGTGCTACAAAAAAATGAGAGCGTAAGTTAAAGTCGGCCCTGCCCAACTTCGATATAGCCGTTACTTTGAACCTCTAAGTTAGAGTTATTAATAAACTTCTTTATGTTAATTAACAGAGCATTAACATTAATTTGAATATGTCAACATTATATAATATAAGCAAACAGCGCATGCGGCTCAGATAAGTGTGCAACGTTTTTTTACAACCTGTATAACTCTGCCATTTATTGTCCGATCTTTATGAAAGTGCACTAAACTGCAAAATATGACTTATCTTAAAAATTCTAGGATATATTCACCTATTTTTGTTGCGGGGGGCATGGAGGGGCGTGGCCCAATTTTGAAACAAACTTAATTTGCGTGCAGACAATACTAGTCTATATTTAAAATTGGGTGTCTCTAGCTCTTCTAGTCTCTGAGATCTAGGTGTTCATACAGACAGACGGACTAGGCTATATCGACTCGGCTGTTGATGCTGATCAAGAATATATATGGTTAATGGCGTCGGAGATGCTTCCTTCTGCCTGTTACATACATTTGCACGACTTAAGAATACCCTTTTTCCTCTACGAGTAACGGGTTTACAAAATTTTAGACATACTTTTCCCGAGACCCAGTGCTTTTTGTTTGGCAGGTCGAGCATAGCATTTCGTCATACTTGGTTTCTTCCTAATACCCCCCAAATCTGAAGTTATGGCCCAAAAACCGCTATCAGCATTTTTTACTTATTTAAATTGAAATTACTACATAAAAAAATACTAAATAGTCGATGTGTACTTAGAAATACTCGAATAACTTCTTTAGACGGTAATCAAATTCAAAGAAACAACATCTGTTCTACCAGGAACTAAAGGGCTTTTATAATAAAACTTAAGAGAAAATCACATAGAATAGAATAGTAAAACCAGTGAAGGCCAAAGTGGAAATTTAAAAAAAAAAACTTTGGAAATGCCAGTTTTGTAGCCCGCATTTCTCAGCCCTTGAGTTAAATCTGTAAAGCCATTGATGATAATATTTAAGATATCTATTGTCGTTATTGGTATTGCCAAGGTTATACACAATCAGTCGGTTTATGCGAGAGTAACTTCAATTTAAATGAGTAAAAAATGCAAATAGCGGTTTTCAGGCCATATCTACAGATTTTGGGGGTGTTAGGAAGAATTCAAGTGTGAGGAAATGCTATACTCAACGTACTCTAAAGCGTAAAGTAGGTCATTTCGAAAGTATATTTTCGCTGTAAAATAATAAATGTTTTCTTAATTACCGCAAAAAAACAAAAATCATGACTGAACCCCCCAATAAGTTTCGCGGGTTCGTACCCAGGAGTGAACACCTCCCGATTTTTAGAAGAACAAGAAAGAAAGTCGGTCAAGCCCGACTATAGCATACTCTGTACCAAGAAAATTTGTCTTTTGATCATAACTCGAAAACCGTTCATCCGATCTTCTTCATTTCTTTGGCGGATCGATAAGTTATCCTAATAACTAAATATGTCCAGAAGGAACAAGCCATATATCTTCAAAACTGTGGGAGATATGACGTTTTTTCTAAATTGCGGGGGCGGGAGGGGGCGTGGCCAAAATTGAAAATAAACTTGATCTACCTGCAGACATAAGAAGCATATGTCCCATACATGTCAAACCTCTATCTCTTACCATCTCTGAGATCTGTGCGTTCATACGGACAGACAGACGGACGGACGGACAGACGGACGGACGGACAGACGGACATGGCTATATCGACTCGGCTGTTGATGCTGATCAAGAATATATATACTTTATGGGGTCGGAGATGCTTCCTTCTGCCTGTTACATACTTTTGCACAAACTTATAATACTCTATGTACCTACGGTACAGAGTATAAAAACAAGTACTTTATAACTCTGTCAGGTTCAGATCTCAGAATTCTGGAGCACGTCTTAAGAAACCTCAATCTGATCCCCCACAGCTTTATCTTCGGAACGTTTTTTCCAATATTTCCAAGCCCAATTAGACAAATTTTTGTGGAATTATTCACCAAATGGCACAAAAGGCCAAAGAACCCTTGCCTCAAGTAAGGTGGCTGGTAATTGAGTTTCATTTGGGTAAATGATGCAATTGAATGCACGATTTTTTCTTGTATTTTTTTGTATGCCACACTTGCACGCTAATTAATCCTTACGCCGACAAAAACAAACACACGGGCACACACACAAACACACCGAGAGAGCGAGAGAGAGGGAGATAGACAGACAGAGACAGGGACGGAGATGGGGACTGTGGACTGTGGAGAGTGGAGTCAAATATGCACAAATATAAAAAGCTGACGACTCGTTGGCTCGCCTGCCTGGCTGGCTGGGTGGGCGTTGAGCGAGCGACTTGCTATGTACATATTTGTGCAGTTATGTTCACATTTGTACTGATCATAATGTACACACACACACACACTCACACAGACAGCGACAGTGAGCATCCTGGCTTACATATACACTGACTATATGTATATAGATTTCAGTCAAACACTCGAGCAAGCACAGACAAATTCTATTTGCAAACATTTCACTTGATTTGCAAGCGAGTAGCAGCTCCCAGTCAGACCCCAGCACTCGGAGCCGAGTCCTGTGTGTGTGTGTGTGTGTGTGTGTGTGTATTTTTTAACAGCAGCAGCAGCCCCGTTGACATTCGTATAGGAGACATCGGGTGTCAAGGACGAGGCAGGAGTCGGAGTCGGAGCCTTTGCCGGAGCCGGAGCTGAGCGTCAGCCATGATGAGTACGATGAGCGCCAAAGTTGCACTCGACAAATCGAAATTGTGTGCTCTGGAAAAATATTGGCACAAGAAATCATTCCTTCCTGTGTTGTTGGTCCCCGGCCCTGTCCCCCCACCCACCCGGCTTGTTGTCGGCACTTTGCTGTTGACATGATTGGGCGGGCTTTCATTTGCCAACTTGTCGCAAAATGTTTTAATATTTTCAAGTTGCATTTAATCCTCAATCCTCCGGCCGGCGCTGAGCCACGTGAATCCTGTAAACAGAAGCACGCGCCCAAGTTTTCCCTTCAATCGTTTGTCTAGTCGGCTGCAACTTGTGATCCCCTGGGCTTATGGCCAGAACCAACTTAATGGGAAATTAAAAATGTTGTTGTGCAAGAACAACACAAAAGCGAAACGTACGCGTGTCCTGTTCCCAGGGACTCGCTCTGCCATATCTTCGGTGCTATTTGCACGCTCATTTGTTTGTATGTTTGAACTTTCTCCTGTTCCGTTTGCATTCGCAAATATTCCTGGGGAGCTTTGGAATTTTTGCACAATTTGCATCGGCCAAGGCGGCGGGCACCGGCACCGGCACAGGCCCAGGCACACAGAGACAGACTGGCACAGAGGTCGCCAGTTGTTTTGGGGCGTGTCTGGTTAGTGGAATCGAACAAATATGTTTACATTTAGCACATGTGCAATTATTTGATTAAAACTGTTAAAAGCACACAAAATCAGGCAAAAGTTTACCAACACCAAGAGTGAATGGAGCGACGAAAGAGAAAACCCAGGCGGCGGACGCGCAAATGGAGCAGTCCCTTAGCCCGGGCCGGAGCCGGAGCCAAAGTCGGAGGCAGCCTCTCGACACACACAGCTTGTGATGTAAACTGGGCGTGTAAACAGACAGAGAGACACGGCGCAGCGGAGAGCGAGAGGGAGACGGACAGAGAGAGAGCTAGCTGTAAGAGACTGCGCTGCCTGGGGTTTGGGGTTTGGGGCTTGGTCTCTGTAGGTAATGCGAAATGAAAACAAATTAAAATCAAACTTTCCAATTACTTCGAGTCTCGCATTTCAATGTAAATTTAACTGACAACAACGGGATAGATGGCGAAGTCTGAGTCGGAGCCGGAAGACCCCAAAAGCTGCTGCATAAATTAGGGCGAGGTCAAAATAGGTGCGAATTTTATTTGGGGGAAATCTTTATAAGAAAAATTCAGTTAAATTATGGTGGTAATAAAAGGGTTGATTAAATAAGAAAATGCTTAGCACTTTTGTGCATTGGCTCAGTTAGCTCAGCTAACACGTCGCCGTCGTTAAAATGTTTCTTCCCTCCAATAAAATTAATTGAGAATCCCAAAATGTGAGATTCATTTATAACGGGAGCGAAACTCAATAAAATATATTTTCCAGTTGAGTTTAAAATGTTTTCAAAGCAGGAACATTTCAACTCAAATCAATTTTTTCGTGCTCAGGAAAAAAAGTTGTTGATATGGGAAACTACAAGAGAGAAAACCCGTAAATAGTCTATTCTTGGTTCTCGGTTTTTTTTTGTACAACGTCATCCTCCGAAGGTGAACTCAAAGGAAAAATAAAACTTTCTAATGTGCCTTGTATAGATGAGCTCATATTTTCATATGCTCCTATTTCCCAAAAGTTTAGCGATCTGTAACCGATTTTTTGACCAAATTTATTATTCATTCAGAAATTGCTGAATTGAAACTGCCTTATGAAAACTATGTATCGTCTAGGCCCTGAAAACACAATTGACAAAAATACTACTTCTATATATCTTTCTAGACATGTTATAAAGTACTTATATGGCGATTTTAAGAGCCTGAA